>JARHVA010002433.1:892500-1000000 GCA_037957365.1 Torreya grandis | reverse complement strand
ATTGTTGGATCAGAAGTTTCAATTCTAATGGTGCAAATTAAATTTGAAGCTACAGGAACTTCTAAGGGATTTTCATGTGGAATTAAGTTATTAGATCAATAAATTTCATTGTCTTAATTTTTTAAGGTTCACTCCCATTGTTTGATGTCTATGAGGACGTATTTGGCATGATCAAACATTTCAAATTTAACATAGATAATCCCCAAAGCCTCGAGAACTCCTAAGGGATTTAAACATGGTATTCAATTATTAGATTGATAAAATACATTGTCTTAAAATTGATATATTCACTCCTATAATTTGACATTTGTGAGGATCCCCAAAGTCCATTCACTCCCATCAAATTTAACTTAGACAATCCCCAAAGCCTTAGGAGCTCCTAAAAGCTTTACACATAACATTCCATTATTAGACCAATAAATTCCATTGTCTTAAATTTGAAAAGTTTGATCCCATCATTTAACATCTTGAGGATGTATTTGACATGTCCAAACCCATCAAATTTAAACTAGATAATCTATGAATCCTTGGGAACTCCATTGTATTAAATTTGATAGGTTTGCTCCCATCATTTGATATCTGTAAAGATGTATTTGATGTGATTGAACCCATCAAATTTAACTTAGAAAATTTTTAAATCCTAATCAAAGGGGACATTTCTAAAAAACCTTTTAATAAATTCTTATCTTTTTATGAAGACATACTTAGTATATAAATATCTTAGCCAAAGTCATGTGTTTTTAAACATAAAATTCTAAATGATTTTTTAAAGCATAAGATTCATATAATCATGGAACTGATTAAAAGGTAAGCATCTTACAATATCTAATAATAATCACTTATTCATTGGATTTGATCCAACAGTGCATCAAGCCTAAATCTATTTCAAAAAAACATGCGGTAAATGATCTGGCCCTAGCTAAGATCCAATGGTGATCACTTGCTCACTAGATTTGCTCTGATGGTGTGAAAAATTTGAGGACTTTTCAAAGGCCTTATGAGCTTGACACATGGAATAATTAATGAGTTATAAAATTAGGAGACCAATGAAATGCAAAGACCTAGATTTGAGTTTTCATAGCAAAATAAAGAGTACTTTTGAAAGCTAACGGCTAGCCTTCAACTAGAATTTATAAAATTTTCCATGAAAGGCATGGAACCCTATCATATAAGATCCACGTAGGTATGGAAGATAAAAATTAAAGATATCCTATGATTGATAATGTAAAAGACATGAGATTGAGGTCCCATAAAATTTGAGTCACGTATGAGATAAATAGTTGGATATTTTTTCCATTAAAGCTAACAACCCTGAACCCTCTATAAACAAGGACTTAAGTCAGTTCAATTGATCACATAGCAATCAAAGCAAGTGCAACCAGAATTTAGAGCAAGTTCCTTAGTGATATCTTTGTTTTCATCAACTACAATTTAGTGTTATCAATGGTGATGGGTAGGCAATAGATTAAAATTTAAGCAAAGATTTACCTAACTTCAGATGGTGAAGGAAGAGTCTTTAGAGACACAGAGTTATATTTAATAGCCTTGAATGTGCATGGAATCAAAAATTGGTCTAAATTATTATTCTTTATAGAGGATTTGAAACTAATTTCATAGGAGGAAAAGATGAATGCTTTGGTGCACCAAAGATATAAAGACCCAATATTAATTTAGTCGATAAGCCTTCACCATGTAGCTATAAAACTAGAGGTAATGCATTACATTGACCTTCTTGTTCCTATTTTCCTTTACTAAAGAATAGATGGATAATGGATTATTTATGAAAGAAGTATCAATAAAGTTTCATATATATCTCCTATTTACTTTAAGGCTTATTATAAGCTCCCTTTTCCTCCTGTCGATCTCCCATCCTTGAGAGAATGGACAAATACCCAAAACTTGGATTCAGTCCTCTCACCTTGGTTAATCTAAGGTTCCCATATTTTTAGGACCCCTAATGGTGAGATTCCTATTTCCCAATTTATGGAGGGTGTTAGGGTAGTTATGAATTTATTTAATAGAGCCTTTGGTGCTTCTTCTATAACTTACTTGAGTAAGGTCTAGGTATCTTATGTCTATTACATGTTGGAGCAAAACTTAACCCCTCCCATTGGAGACTTAATAAGTTTTTTCTTGGCCAAACAATTTACATCCATCAAGAGAAAGACTTCTAAGTAATCCTTTACGATGTCTTACCTCTTGGATTCACTCCTAACATCTATTAATTTCCCTAGCATCTAAAATTGGTCCCCTGATGGTAGAACTACCATTTCCCATCATTACTCAAAATTACATATTTTCCAATACAAGAATCACGTGAAATTCATATGTGATTGTATCTTCCCAATCATTTTTGAGGTAATCACTGGTATCCCTATGCCTAAACTTCATCCTCTAATCAAAATACAAGTGGAGACCATGAGGGACATGTGGTTCTATCCAAATTGCACTATAATAAGGATATAAGGAATCATGGTATAACCATATAGATTGCCTATATATTCCCAATAAGCTTAGAAAGTAAGAAATTTCTTATCAAATCATCCAAGGAATGGATTGACACTAAAATAATAATTAGAAATATTAGGTTCATCCCTTTCCATTGGACATTGGTAGAATTATAACCAAAGATTGAAAAAAACTAGAGATCATGGTGGTGTACAAGAACTCATTTTTGTTTCCAACTGGATGATCTTAAGATGTGGGACTCCAATGATAGAGTGGTTAACCATATTCAATATAAAAAGGTCCCAAAGATTGAGTACAAACATCAACCAAGTGTGGGAAATGGTATTTACACAAAGGTAATGAACTTTGAAGAAGTCTTGTCTAAGGTTATAAACTATAAATAACATAGGCTGGTCAAGGATAATAAGCCCTCAGGAGAGATATGACAACTACATCCCTTGCATTATCAGTTGTTTCTAGGACCATTTGGGACTACACATCAAGAGATAAATATTGAAGGATAATATTTTGAGCCTCAGTAGAAGAACTGACAAAGTCATCCCAGGTTGGGCAATCAAAAGATATAAAATGAAAAGTTAAAGATGTGATTCAAGAGTCCAATATAGAGCATAGACCTAGTGAAGGTCATAAAATTTAGGCATCCCCACCAAGGCCTTCTTCCCCAATAGAGGTTATTAGCATGATTGTTTTGGAAACCAAATAAATAGTGGAAAGTACCCTTATTAATATCATATCTTCTTATGGTTATGATAAAGAAGAGGATCCATTTGAGGAAACAATCAAATAATTAGTTCCATTAGATGGAGGAAAGAGACTAGAAAAATTGTCCTTAGTTCCTCTGGCTCAAAGAAAAAGGCCTAGGTTAACTTTCACTCACCCTACTAGTGAAATTAACCTCTTTAGTGATGAGAATGATATTTATGTAATAGTTATTCCTAATTGGATTATTTATGGGAAGTTAGAAAAGATCCCATATCTTTCTCCTTAACTAGCTTTGACTTGAGTTGACATGGAGTTTAAGATAATGTCAAGCCTTGTATTTAGGATATTATGAACATACAAGTAGAGAGAAGATTCAAAATCCTTTTCAATAAGGAAAACCAAGGGATGGATACCCCAAGATCCTCTAGAAGTTTAAATGTAGAGATTCCTAAATAGCCATAGGTAAAGGAGTCTGACCCTTAGGTCCTTTTCAATATAGATACATCAACTCTTGAGAGAGTAGTGACCAAGAAGGTTGCTATTGGTACTCAAGAGTTCACCTTTCAAAAGGTGGAACCATTTGTGGACATAACACCTATTCTAAGGTAGGTATTACGGGAGCATCCTATATTTCAAGAAGATGCAGCTAGTATGGTACTAGCCCAGCCAACAATGACCTTAGCTAGAGTTCAGGGAATGAAATAGAGGATTCTCAACTTGGATACAAGAAAAATAAGATTTGGAATCTCAAGTCCTCCTTTCAATTCCTAAAGATGTATTACAAGCATTGAATAAATATTTGATGGATGGATTTGAGAATTTTAAAATCATCAAGCTTAGATTGAGTGATTTAAACCATCAATTTGAGATGGCACAAGCCTTATTCACTCAATGGTAGAATTCTCAAGCTCAGATGGAGGAGCTCATAAAGATACATAAGACAAAGTAGGCATTAGACTTCAAGATTATCAAACTTAGACATTTGGACATATTTATGGCAATTTTGGTGGATAAACAAGAGGATTTGATCACTTAGAGTAATTATGTCAATGGCTTCATCAAGAGAGACACATGCTTCGTAGTACCTAGATTGAGAAACTTCTAGGGAATCTATTAGATAGCCCTTAATAAACCACTTTGATATGCTTGATTAGTGATGAGGAATTCAAACAAAAGGTTGGTGTTCACTTCCAAGGCATTAGAGATAACAAAGGTCATTTAGCCAAGGACAACCAAAAGATCCTTGATATCATCATTTCTATAGGAAAGAAAATTATAGAAGCATAATGTATTGAGGAACTTGAATCTCAGGCTGATAATGAATTTGACAAGTTGGTAGATCAAGAAGAGGATTGTCTAATGAAGCCTACAGTGGATTTTGAATTAATCAAGTAGTAATATACCAAGGTGAAAGACTTTATAAAATAAGGTTAATTAAAGGACCCACTAATTAAATTCATAAAAGAATATTATTTTTATAAAGTATATGCTAGTCTGTTAGCATATACTCTTTATTGTCAAGTTGGCATGTGACCTTCGACATTGTATCTTTATATCAAGGACAATTGTCCTTATCTTCATGTGGATATTTTGAAAGTTAACTGGTTAACCACCTTTGTTTCCTATAAATAGGTAGATGTTAACCATTTGTAAGAGAAATTTTTGGATCAATTATATATTAGGAACATTTAATGCAACTAAGGAATTCTAAAAAGATTGTTTGGATAGTTTTGTTGAATGTCCATGCTACCTCTCAATTGTAGATAATCATCTTGAATTTGAATGATTATTTTTATTTTGAGTTACATTATTTTTCATAGGGTTGTTAATTTGTGATAAATTCTAAATTGACTATAAATATCTAAAGTATACTTCATTTTGCTTTCTCTATAGTTAGATGTACTTAGCTTATTCATATCATAATAGAAAATCTTTAAAGTAAATTTGGTTCTTACTTATGATTCATATTTTTCCTTTGAATTTTTCTTGATTTGTGATATAATTTTGGATTATGATATTTTATAACATAATTTGGTTTAAATGTTCTCAAATTAATTGTAATTTTGTCATAATATTTGAGATGAAAACTTGCAATCATGTTTCTTTCTTACTTTACCCTTCTCTTTTCTTATTTTTATCAAGATTCACTCTAGCTTAAAGATCATTGTTAATACTCATTTAGTTTAGCTTTTAAGTCATCAAAATCTATTGAATATCTAAATATTTAAACCCTGGTGGCTCCTAATCACTAAATCAAACAAATATTCTAGATAGTTCTCATACTCTACTTCTATTTCCACCATAGACATCATTGAATTATCACAAACTATAACTCATGCATTGGATTTTTCAAATCCTAAAATGAGTAGTGTTCATCAACACTAAAAATCACATATGGTACATTTTTAATAATCAATAATTTCATCATTTCCTTCACTTTGGTGTATTCATATATGGTTCATGGTCTGTCACTCCTTATCAGATTATCAAACCCTAGTTCTTCATCTCCATAGTGGTTGTAGGAAAAATAGGTTAGTTAGCACATGTTATCAAGCTACCCCAAATATCCTTATGTAATTCAATGTTTCTTACATATCTAATACTATGAATAGGGTCTCAAACTTACATATTTATCCTCTATGTGTTGGAATATGTGTGAATCATGAAATTTGTGATAAGAAAGTACAATAGTGACCTAGCTTGTAAATTGGTAAATATATCTCTTGAGTTATTCCTTAAGTACTTCAAACCTATAAATGACTAATATTTAAATAGGAGAAAATAGGGTAGTTTTTCTCATTTGAATACTCTTTGGTATGAACCTAGGTCTTTATTAGGTGAGGAATGAATGAGAGTTAATCTTATATTTATACCAATACCTTTAGATAATATCTCATATAATAGAACTTAGGCTGACAATTACAATATGTTTCTTTTTAAAATTAGATGACTTTAAGGTACTCTACACTTGCATCATAATAAAAAAACCTATAAAAATATGTATAAGTGTCTAGGGAGTAGGAAAATAGGTACGTCCAAAACTTATAGCGGCATAAGATATGTAGGTTTTAAGCATTATGGGCAATATAAAAGACATGGGTCATCAATATAATATTGGTTTTACTAAGAGATATTCCAAGAGGCACAAGAGAGTAGATGTAAGACCTACAAAAATGGGGAATCTCTAAAAATGATCAGAATAATGAAGATATATGTTTACCAAGTGTATAATATTGAGGTGTTATATAGTGCATACATATCATCTATATGAAGTTAAAATTCATCCTTTATATTAATATTTATATTATAATCTATTCAAAATTATTAGATATATATAAAATTAGGTTAATTCATATATAACGAAAAGGGATAAATTAAAAAAAATATATCCAGGCCCAATCTTACAGGGGCAAAGGAAAGGAAACAATGATAGATCATCAATACATTTGAAATGTAAACAATAGTTGTAATTACCCATGACACTAAATTCAAACATGACTTGGAAAAATAATAAATAATTAATTTTATTAAATAATGTGGATATGTAAAATAAAAAGGATCAAACATCATTGCAAGTACCAAGTCCTCAAGATAAACCAAGAAAAATATTCTTGATCATAATCTTATCACATTACCATCTACTAGACATCGGTGTATGGGATGTCTCTCAAATAAATAACAAAAATAATATTATGATTATCATATAATCATAGGACATGACACAAATCATTATGAAACATTGCATAAGAAGATTCAAATATATAACAATGAATGCACCTTCAAAGTGACACAATATAAACATGAACATTCACCCTAAGTTATAATAGAACTCATCCTACAAAAGTAACACATTTTTTTTTCACAATAAAAAAATACAATATATTGTTACTAATACAATATATATATAAGTTTAGACACTCAAATTTAATAATTAAGTGCTTGACACTATGTAATCTTGTCATCCTTACCCTGCTTGGTTTATTTTCCATTTTGTTAACTTTGAAATCTCTATGGGAGATTTCACTATTCCAAAAACTATCTTAAAATATATAAAACATAATTTAAGCACCTCTATTTTTCTCATAGACTCATATCAATAATATTATAGTATTTTATATCCTTTTGGGATAAGACCATACTAGGCACACAAAGTCACATTGTCCATTTGTGTAGCCTTATCCCCCATGCTCCAAGAATAAATTTTAAAATTTGAGTCATTTTTTTATTACCCCTCCCATAATTTTATCATGGTTATTTAAAAAAATATTCTAAATATTCCTCTATATAATCACATTAAGGCCTCTCTAAACATATCAATAAATCACTTGGCAATTCTACTACAAATTGAGTAAAATAGCACTATTATTTCTAATTTGGATTATGATTTATTCTAATAGTCATAGGCCAAGTTTGAAGTAATTTTATTTTATTTTGAGGGAAATAATTTTCAATCATTCAAAGTAATATATCTAGTTTTATTCATTTATCAATGATCTAGATTCACACACTCACCCTAGGAGAGATAACTACATCATCCTAAGGCCCTTTTGGGTTATGTAGGCAACACTCAAATTATTTGGGGTTTTATAAGGATAAACTAGTTATTCCCATATCCCTACTACCCATTTTGTAATTTAATATCTATTTGGTTTATGTCCATGACCTAGTTATTTTATTTTTAAGGTTTTTATGTGATAAATCAGGACACATAATCAATCATAAAATCATCATAGATAGGTACACACACCCAAGTCAAAAAATTAGGTACACAATCAAATAGGATGTGACCAAGATCAATAGAAAAGGATAAAATGTGGAATTATATTTATATTGAATCCTTTTTCTAACATAACTTAAAATTATATTTTTGAATGTGACATAATTCAAAGGTATTTTTAGTTGATTTTCATCCATAGTTAGCCTACACAATCAACATAAAGTTAGTATGTGTTAGGTTTTCATATATTTTTGTAAACTTACTATTTATTTATTATTTAAAATTTAATAAATTATTTTATTTCACATTTGTATTTATATATTTTTTATATCTAAATTAGTTTTCAATATTTTATTTATTCTTAACATTTAATTGTTAAATAAAAATAACATTAAATAAAAAGGTGCTTATCGACAACAAATTTAGATTGATGAAGACAAAATCCCAAATGTATGTAGTGTTACATTATTATAATATTTGGGCTCAACATTAAATTCCTATTCAATTAACATCATTGTAAATTCCTTGAACATTGTAGAGTAAAAAATACTCTACGTTTCATTTTGATTCACAGTCGCGCGATCCAAATTTTTGTCCCTAAACACTTTGCTTTGAGACGGTGAAGTTTTTGACTCAGAGCGTGGGCTCAAATTTATTTTTACCTAAATTTTGTCTAAGTGTCAAAATCGAGCAAAAGCTACGAAGTGTCATCGGCTGAAGCACTTTTCATAATTTCAATAAGTACTATGAAAGGTGCCATGTGTCATATAGCAACTCAGCAGAGCACAACAAGTGTTGGCATCTGTGTCTCATGTTTCATATACATTTTGAAGGCTTCTTTCCAATAAGCTTTTCTCAAGATCAAGTGAAAGGTGCCAGGTGGCAATCATAGAAGGCTTTAATATGCTTTTCTAAAAAGCAATGGAAGATGCCACGTATCCCCAACTAAAGAGAGTGGAAGCCACCACGTGTCAACCTCTGAATTATCTTCATTTTGTTTCATTGTCAAGTAAAGACTGTGGTGGGTCCCAAGATTTTGTTCTGCAGCAAGCAGAAGCTACCAAGTGTCACTATCTATGTAGGTATGAAATAAGGCCAATTTTTTTTTAGTATAGACAAGGAAATGTAGAGACAGACACATGTCATTTTTCATAGGTTTCTCAAAAGGTATCTAAAGGTAGTGGAGATCACCACATATCCTTTTTCAAGAATAAGCAAAAAGTGCCACATGTCCCTATTCCCTTTTTGAAGATTACTCAGGTGAGAACTGCTTTGGGTCCCATTTTCTATAGAAGTTATTTAAGTTTTCAGAGAAGTGGATGGTGACAAATGTCAAGGACTGAACACTTCTAAGTGAAGACATAGTAAGAGTATAGGTTATGCGGAACATGTCGTGTGTCTTCAGTAAGTGCTATGAAAGCCACCAAGTGTCATTTTCTAGTGCCTCCTAAATAATAAGAAGGTTTTCAAGTAAAATAGGGGAATCAACCAAGTTTCCTCTTCTGTTTGATAGAAGGGAGCATCTTGTGTATCTATTTCAGCTAATGAAATGTAAGATGGAATGTTTCAGAATATAAGAAATATCTTCTGTTAGACACTTCCAGTTCAGTTAGAGTTCAGTTGGGCCATTAGATTGGGAACGTGTAGACAATCTAGAGGGAATCTAATGCTATAAAGAGGGGTGCAGAGATCACCATAAATGATCATCAGAAGATTGGAGTGATCATCAGAAGATTGAAGAGATTTTTCTATGAAGAGATTTTTCTGTGAGAGACTATTGTCAAGAGTTTTTAGACTTTTAGAGTTGTGATCAAGAATATCATTTGCCTTTGTTCTATTTTCTTTATTTGGAAAGTTTATGTAACTGTGCATGTTTTTGTGCCTTTTATGTGACTGGAGAATTAATAATAAGATTGAGTTATATGCCCTTGTTGATGTTTTTTGTGTCATTGCAAAAGCAGTCTAAGCTATGAGCCTTTGTTCTATTGTTTCTATCTTTTGCATTGATCATGCCTTGTTCACTCTTTAATGTAATTGAATCTTACATATAGTTTCACTATGATTAAAATTAAGGATCAAATTACATTCAGGCACATTGCCATAGTTATATTTTCTTTCTTTGCATTTGTGTTTTTGTTTAAATTCCTATCCCTTTCCTCCCAACACTCAAGATAAAGAAGAGACCAGCTTCTTAAAAATTTGGAGGTCATTTCAAGTAGCAAATTCCCACATTCTTAAAACTTCCCATTATTGGTGTTAGAATCGAGCACAATTTTAACCATCAATAGTTTTTGGCACACCCGATGGGACAATATCTTG
Organism: Torreya grandis; assembly: GCA_037957365.1. Taxonomy (NCBI): domain Eukaryota; kingdom Viridiplantae; phylum Streptophyta; class Pinopsida; order Cupressales; family Taxaceae; genus Torreya; species Torreya grandis. Next base: position 989,793 of record JARHVA010002433.1, on the reverse strand, counting down.
AAGTTTCTTTCAAGGCTATATGAACCAAAGAGCTACAAGGAGTCAAAGTTGTGGACCAATAACTAGATCTTAATTTAATGTAAATCTAGGTATTCTTTTACCACCTTTGGTAACTAGTCCAAGAAGAAGTGTCAATCAGTTTATACCAATACCAAGAGTAAATATGGGAGCCCATATACCCCTAAGGAATTATGCAAGTTGGAACACTGGTAGTCCTTTGATTCTCCCAACACCACCAGCCACTTGGTATCATATCCCAGTAAATGCCTTGAAGGCTTTGCCCAAATTTAGTGGGAAAGATTTTAAAACACCTGAGGAACATTTTCAAGATGTGTCTGATGTCTGTGCCATACATGTTGTCACATAGCAGAATGTGGCTATAAGATTATTAGTAGCTTCTTTTAAAGGAAAGACTCTGGAATAATATCGGTCCTTGACCCCAAATACCATATCTACATGGGATCAGCTCAGAGATATTTTCTTTTAAAGATTTGAAGAAAAAGGCGATAAGTCTTCTTTGTTACAGTAATTGATTACCATCCAAAGGGCACCGCAAGAAGCAATGACTGACTTCAATTCCATATTTCAAAAGACTTGGGAAAGGATTCCTACTATAGCTAGACAATTACTAGGTATGACTATAGTGTTTTATCTTAAGGCTTTAAATTTAGATATATCTATTATGATTTAGTCACTTGGAGGTCAGACTCTGCTAGAGGCTTATGACTATGCAGGCAGAGCTGAAAATAATTTAATAGATGCTGGAAAGTTGCCCTCAAGGCCTCCCATGCCCATGTTTCTAGAAATTACCTTACCATTACCTCAAGATGCCCTTAAATCCATAGCCCCACCTGTGTCTATGTATAAATATCCTTAACCACCTGCTAAAGAACTTGTCCCTACTTAGTCATCTGAGATGGATGATATTAAGAATATCTTAAGGACATTTTCTAATGAGTTGATTAACATAAAGAGACAAAAAAACCCTTACCCCAAACCTCAATATCAAGGCTATCAAGGAAATAAATTTGCATCATAGCCAAACCAATATCAGGGTCATCAAAGGCAAAATAACCCTCAGCCAACAAATCAATTAGTGGTAGTCCCTACACCCTCATATATTGTTCCCCCCAATTCAAATAGAGAAATTGTTCAAGGGCAAAATAATTAGAAGATAGCACTAATGCATGGTGTTTCCCTTGTAATAATGCTCATACACCTAGAGATTATCCCATGTGTAATATACAATAAAAGGTAGCAGAGTAAATAAGAATGGATGGACAATTTGCCAGTATTTTATATGCACAAACTTATCAGTCTTCTAGTATGCAAAATTTAGTCCTGATGGCTCAAATGCAAGGAATGTCTTTGCAATAAGAAGAAGAAATAACCCTTGAACATGATTTTTTTTCATGGATTGAAGATGAAGAATTAGTATTATTGAATGAAGCTTCAACTTCCAAGAAACTAGTGGTGCAATTAGACTACTATACTAGATCAAAGAGAAGGATGATGGAACGGCCTGAAGTTGCAAATGGTCAAGTTATGGAGAATCCTCCATTTTAAAGTCAAATAAACATTACTATCAGACAAGAAGTGCCTTAGCCAGTGTAGAACCAAGTGATTCCTATAGAAGTTCAATAAAAAATAAGGTATCCTTACTTTCCAAGAACTTAGACTCTGGGACCAATGAATGTGGTGGATCAATTAAAGAGGACTCCAACACAAGTATCAATATGGGACATATTAGCTATCCATGAACAAAAGACACTATTACAAGAAGCTCTAAAAGTCCAAGTGATGCCTAAACATAATGGCATCAAAGAAGAACCTGCTAAAAAAGAAAGGCTTAAAGACATAGTTCATCTACAGACAACAGCCTTTGTGAACAATACACCAGAGGTAAGCAAGTCAAAACTAGAACCATTTTATTTGACTTTGATAGCTGGAAAGAAACTATTGTGTAATGAAATTATATATTTAGGGACTAGTACTATAGTAATGCCTAAGCAAATAGCTAATGCTTTAAAAATTAAGTATGAACCACTCACTAAAGGAGTCATGCAGCTAGATGCCAGATCAATACAAACAATAGGGAGAATTAAACAACTCCCATTGCAATTATATACTTGTCCAAATATAATTGTCAATCAAGATGTAGTAGTCATAGATATACCTCCTATTTTTGGCCTATATTTATCCAGAGACTTTACAGCCAAGATAGGAGGATATATGTCCCTTGATTGGTCTCACCTCATCCTAAAAACCAAATATGGTTCAAAGATGAAAATTTTATCTGAACCACTATCAAAAGATCACATCACCAATGAACCAACATCAAAATTAGAGGAAACTCATGCCATGTTAAATAAGGAAGAAAGGTTTTTTGTTGAGGAGTTAGGTGACTGGACTGAACATGATCAAGAAGAGGAAAATAATCATTTGTTTGCTTTAATGCAAAATGATCCATATGGAAATTATGACTCTACTGGTCTAGGCAATTTTTTCATATTTGATGAAGATCATGAAATCCCAAATGTTTTGAGGGAATAAATGCCAAAAGATACCACTTCTATCAATCCTCAAGTCTCTCAACATGAATTCCATATTCTGAGTGGGAAGTCACAAGCTTATGCCTTAATCTTTGATGAGGAAGAGATAATTTTTGACTTTCTTCTCACTTTACAAGATGATATGGAGGAGCATGGACACTTTCTTGATCATGATTTGAATGACTTGTTTGAAGTCATTAGGGCAGGTTATAATATTCTTCAAGGAAGCTGCGAGCTAATTATGGATGGACAAAATAGCATTGAAACCCAAATAAATATATAAAATTACTGCAAACTTTCAAAATTATCCTTTCAAGAGGTTGGTGATTTTGAAGATAATATTTTTAAAGTCATTAAAGAGGATGATCATGAAATAGAATCTGAGGTTGAGGCAAAAGGAAATAAGCTAAGAAATGATATATATCAAAGGGTTCATGGTGATGAGAAAATAACCATAGATTTCTTGACGATACATGCCAGTATGAATAATTGACATTCGACAAGATTTTGAGAATGAGAAAAGTATGTATATGTTGAAAGCATGTTTGACTTTGATCTACTCAAATGTAAGCCAATCAATGTGTCATGCAAAAAGAAGCAAGTTACCAGAACTTCACCCCATTCAACCACTTGTTTGGCAACATAAGTCATCTCGCCATGAAGGAGACTTTAGAAATTCTTCTTTTGATCCAAGAGGAAGGCAAAGATACTTGGTTAATGTATTATAGTTAGATAGTTTCCCCTTTTCATGTTGCCTTGTTTTCCCATTTTGTCTTTCTCGCTCTTCTTTCAAATAAGTTTTCTTTGAACATGTAGATATAACTCAGAGCCTTTTTCAAAAATTTCAAAATTCTTGACACTTTTAAATATCTCCCAAATCTTAAATTCCCCAAGGTACCTTTTGCAGCCACTTGCATGACATGTCTAACTCGTTGTTCCATAAAGATTGAGTAAGATTTGCTAATGGTTATCTAGGTTTAATTCCATTTTGAGACTTGATGGGTCAATAAATACTTCATAACAAGAGTTAAAGCCTACAAGTTTCTCAAACATTCCTACATCTATGAGAAAATTCTTGCTACTTGCATTTTCAATTCATAGGAAACCTATTTAAGTGAAAGTGCTTTCTATTTTACAAAAGTTCGTACCAGTTATCACAAAATAGATATAGATATGGAGGGATCATAGTCTTCACAATAGGGAGTTGGGATTTATGAATCCCTTGATAAGTTTATTACGAGCAAATGATATGCTTCAGCCCCTACGCAACCATTAAAGACCTACCCACAGACTAGAGTCCCTTAAGTTGGTCAAGCAAGTGACCCAGCAAATATAAAAGATTATGCAAATGGATTCATAGATCCAATTCTTTAAAGAACTACTAGAAAAACTCTCAAAGAAGGGGCACATCAAAGGTGTCTTCAGAGGGCCAAGGTGGGACAATATGAGACATTTGTGATGAGGATATAGACTTCTCAATTGGCATAATTGATTGTCCCAGTTGTGCATCCATGCCCTGATTTGGTTGAAATATGTGCCAAATTGTTTCATGCACCTTCAAATACCATACAACAAGGTCCATTTACAGTGCAAATTACACCATAGGCTATCAGAGATATGTTGGCCCTATACTATGAAAAGATAGCCACATTTCCTACCATTGCTAAGATGTAGAAAATGTGGGCAAATTTTAATACTCAATTGAGAATTCTGAAAATAGAGCTGCAATTAGGTGATGATGATACAACTATGCTAACATTGCCTGAAACAAGATCACAATTTTCACAAGCGAGTCAAGATGCACTCTCCATAATAGCTTTCATTTTTGGAATGAAAGACAATATAACCATCTATGAGGAACAAATGGCTATCCTCTTCATATTGAAAACTGTTGATAAGACTCAGGTGTATTAACTTCATTTCTCTGAGCATATTGCATATTCTATGGTGGAACAACTTACCCAGTTCAGAGCCAAAGGTATTTTCAAGTATTCCTCTTATTTGTTTCATCTTATGTTGTATCAGAACTCTAGCATATTTTCCCAACACATGAATTTAATTATGTATGATCCAAGTTTTGGTCTACAGAGGACTACCCCTATGTCTGCATGGACACATATTTTGTCTAAAAGTAGTGACCTATATGAATTCTAGGAACTTTTTATTGCTCCTACTTTTTGTCACCTGAGCCCAGAACTAGTTATAAATAGACTATTTCCAAGTGTTTCAAACCTTATGGCCAGTTGCCCAATTCCTTGTGATTTCTTTTTGGGATCCCACCATACAATTATTAGAGTCCATGGTTTTTGTGGGGAACCAGTGTTGTTACCTAAGATTTTGACTCTTAGGTTAGCATTCTTAGAGGTCACCAGGTAGGTGTCTATAATAGATAATGAATATAGCTCTAGGAAGAGGAAGAGGAAAAGGTATGACCTCCCATGGTGACAAACAACATGACACTAGAGGCCAGAGATGTTGAAATTGTGTTGCTTAGAAAGCTAGCCTTCCTGGGTTTCCTTTTAATCAAAGATAAATGGGTATATGACCCAAATGGTTTCTTAGCTTCATGGATCATAACTAGTAGGGTTGCTGCTAGAATTGCACATGAGGGCCACCCCTTTTAGGAAAATAGAAAAAATCCTAGGGAAGATATTCCTGAGTTTTATGTTGAATTGATGGATTTGCCTCTTAAAAAAAATAGACCATGGGAAACCTTCTATGTTAAGCAAAGGGATTTTTACCCCAAAATCAAAATGACTTCTAGTTTTTGAAGGGCACTAAAGAATAAAGATTGGGATGTTGAGAAAATAGAATCTATTAGAAATATAGGCAAAAAAAATTTTTAGACAACTCACTCTTTTGGGAACGTGGACTCGGATGAGAAATGGGAAGAACTTTAAGATGAGTGCCATCTATCCCCTGTATCTCGCCCTGACACAAGAAATTTACCAACATAGGGTGTAAAGTCAAAAGCTAGAGCAAGATCCAACTAGGAATCATAGGCCCTAGGGCAAATCACAACTTCAGTCATTGTGATTGTTTGGCCCCAATCTCTTAGCATCATGGAAAAGCAAAAGAGTGTGGTATATTCACCACAAAAAGCTTCCCCATTAGCAACAGTATTTAAGGTTTTAGTTTTGCACAAGCACCACTAACAATAGTGGTAGATGTTGAATAAAAAGAAGCACAACCAGAAGAAGAAACACCAAGGAAACACAAAAGGCTGAGGTTTCAACTTGAGTTAGAAGAGAGGGCAGAAACCCTCACAACACCAACTACAAAGTACCACGGTGACTCCTTAGGTAGGTATTGTTTCTCCTTCTTATTCTCAATCTCTCTCTTCTCTAATAGGAATGATGATTCCTTTTGGCCAATTAACATCCCCTACCACCTCTATTGTGCCCATTTCTCACTTTTCACCATATATCCCTACTCAAGCACTATCATTGCCTCACTTTTCTCCCTCTATTCCCAAGAAACTACCTCCTCAAATTGGCCATAGCCAATAATTAGCTATTCCATATGGTTTGCCATAGGGTCATCCTTTTGTGAGTGGGCACATTGCCTCTCCTTCTACCTTCCAAACTCAAGCAGACACTACTAGGAAGGTGAGGGAAGCCCAAAGAGAGAAAAAGAGGATCAAATATAATAAGGTCTTGGCTACACCACATCTGAGGTCACAATTTGATCCAATTTAGTAGCAACTAACAATGACTCATTTGTCACCAAATATAATCAAGCCAAGTGAGCAGATGCAGCCAAAAGATTACACAATAAATGTAGTGGCCATAGATATGTCCCTATTTAGACCACAATGACAAAATTGAGCTGCTAACTAAATCCACTTTTGTAGTTGTTGAATATTACTTGAAAATATCAAGGAAGCTATAGAAGATGGAGGTTGATTTAGCCAAAGAGAAGGCAAATTGTAGCAATTTGACCATAGAAATAAATACAAAAGATAATGAAATAGAGAGTCTAAATAAATAGTTGTAAGATACTATTTCTCTTCAAAATCACCAGGTGATTTAGGCCCAAAATGATTCCCTAAAAGTAGGGCCAATGTAGGTAAAAGATGTAGTGATGACCCTAAAGTGAGAAAAAGCAGCATTAGAATAAAAATGCAAGGAAAGGCTGCTATAGGTTACTCAATTGCAATAGAAGCTACTGAATGAAAATAATAATACCACGGCTATACAAGCCCAATTTCAAGCTGAGCAATAAAGAGTAGAACAACTGACACTGGAGCTGGCAAATAGGCCAAAGAATGTAGGAGTGTTAAATCTAGTGAAGGAGCTTTATGAGTCAATGTGGAAAAGAATTTCTTCAGAGATTATTTAGCTCAGACCTTCTCTCACCTTCCTGCTAAATGCATAGAAATTATGTGAAAAGGTGGAGAATTCTATTAAAGACACTCTGGCTACTATTTTTGGGAGAGTTTTGGACTCTGAAATGCTGCTACAAAAGCTTTATGATGCAACAAATGGAACATTGTTAGTAGTAGGGATTAATGATAGAATGGTTACTGCTAAATGAGTGAATGAGGTTCTCAATTGTAACTCTATAGCAATCAATTACAAAGATATTCTCAATGTGATGAAATAAGAAATCAGTGAAATGAAATAACACATTGAAGACCTAGTGCAATTAGGTCTTCCTTATCCTTTTCTTGATGACAATACTGTGCTGATGATCAATGAAATTAAGCCTTTGTTTTTGGCCAAGCAGAATGATCAGATAGTTTTTTAGGATTTAAGGGATGATTCATCAGTACCTAAAGTAGAAGCTATGTTAATTCTTGTTTCCTAGCTGGAATTTAAATTGAAGGCTATGGTTCAAATTTTGTAGAATTTTTCACACAAGGATATTATCAACCTTGATTTAGCTTTCAATGAATTGCAAAATAAGCAGGGGTTATTTGATGATGATTGGTTTGCCTATCAAATAGCTTCATTGAAGCTATAATTTTTGGTCATTTTGATCATGCAGGAGTTTTAGATTCTTTTTTGAGTAGGCTCAAAAGTCCTTGGGGTTGCCAATAACTATAGAGTAAAAAATACTCTATGTTTCATTTTGATTCGCAGTCGCACGATGCAAATTTTTGTCCCTAAACACTTTGGTTCGAGATGGTGAAGTTTTTGACATAGATTGCGGGCTTGAATTTCTTTTTACCTAAATTTTGTCTAAGTGTCAAAATTGAGTGGAAGCTACCAAGTGTCATTAGTTGAGGCACTTTTCATAATTTAAATAAGTACTGTGGAATTTGCCATGTGTCCTATAATAACTTAGTGGAGTGTAATAAGTGTCAGCATCTGCATCTTGTGTTTCATATACATTTTGAAGGCTTCTTTCCAATAAGATTTTCTCAAGATCAAGTAGAAGATGCCAGGTGGCAATCACAGAAGGGTTTAATATGCTTTTCTAAAAAGCAAAAGAAGATGCCACGTATCCCCAATTGAAGAGAGTGAAAGCCACCACGTGTCAACCTCTGAATTATCTGCATTTAGTTTCATTGTCATGTAAAGACTATGGTGGGTCCTAGGTTTTTGTTTTATAGCAAGTGAAAGCTACCAAGTGTTACCATCCATTTAAGTATGAAATGAGGACTAATTGTTTCTATAGTATAGATAGGGCAATGCAAAGATGGACATGCATCATTTTTCATAGGTTTCTCAAAAGGTAGCTAAAGTCAATAGAGATCACCATGTGTCCTTTGTCAAGAATAAGAAAAAACCACCACATGTCCCTATTCCCTTTGTAAAGATTGCTCAGGTGAGAATTGCTTTGGGTCCCATTTTCTATAAAAGTTTTTTAAGTTTTGGGACAAGCGGGTGGTGACAAATGTCAAGGACTGAACACTTCTAAGTGAAGACATAGTAAGAGTATAGGTTATGTGGAACGTGTCGTGTGTCTTCATTAAGTGCTACAGAAGCTGCCAAGTGTCATTTTCTAGTGCCTCCTAAATAATAAGAAGGTTTTCAAGTAAAATAGGGGAACCAACCAAGTGTCCTATTTTGTTTGATAGAAGGGAGCATCATGTGTATCTATTTTAGCCAATGAACTATAGAAAGATGGAATATTTCAAAATCTAAGAAATATCTTCTATTAGACACTTCCAGTTTAATTAGAGTTTAGTTGGGCCATTAGATTTGGAATGTGTAGACAATCTAGAGGGAATCTAATACTATAAAGAGGGGTGCAGAGATCACCATAAATGATCATCAGAAGATTAGAGAGATCATCAGAAGATTGGAGAGATTTTTCTTTGAGAGACTATTGTCAAGAGTTTTTAGACTTTTAGAGCTGTGATCAAGAATATCATTTTCCTTTGTTCTATTTTCTTTAGTTGGAAAGTTTATGTAATTGAGCATGTTTTTGTGCCTTTTATGTGACTAGAGAATTAATAATAAGACTGAGTTCTATGCCCTTATTGATGTTTTCTCTATCATTACAAAATTAGTCTAAGCTGTGAGCCTCTATTTTAATGTTTCTATCTTTTACATTGATCATGCCTTATTCACTCTTTAATATAATTGAATCTTACATATAGTTTCACTGTGCTTAAAATTAAGGGTTGAATTAAATTTAGACACATCACCATAGTTAGATTTTCTTTCTTTGCATTTTTGTTTCTATTTAAATTCCTATGCCTTTCCTCCCAACACTCGAGATAAAGAAGAGACTAGCTTCTTAAAATTATGGAGTTCATTTCAAGTCACAGAGTTCCACATTCTTGAAACTTCCCATTGTTGGTGTTATAATAAAGTGAAATTTTAACCATCAACAAACATATCACCATACCAATTACTTATGGTCCAAATTTCATTGATACATACATTGGGTGACACCTTATACCACCTAGCTAACACTTGCATTAGGCTTGGAATGGTTATACATAATTTAGTCCATAGTGAATAAAATATATCAATATATTTCCTTCTTACATGGAAAAAATATAATTAGGATTAAACATAATGGTGATGGCACTTACAAAAAGGATAAATATTCAAATATCCTAACAAGCACATAATATGAACAATAAAAAATAGTGGAATAAGAGGAATTGTGATTTAATCTCAAGTACAAGATATTATATATCATATTTGATACTAATTATAATTAATCAATCATCTATTTAAAATCAATACTTTCAAATATTTCAAAAATACAAAAAAATAAAAAATAAAATATATTCAAAATTTTCAAAATAATAAAATTGGGACTTAAGCATAACACAACTAATAGATTACATTATTTAAATATATATGACTGGTATATTCAAAATTATTTTCATATACACATTTATTTCATGGTACATTAGTGTGGTTTAGGACATATGGGTTACACATGGACATACAAATCTTAGACTTTCTTCTACCTAGTGACCATGTCAATACTAGGGGAATATTCTTCTATATGTTACACTTTCACATGTTATATCTTTCTATAACATCCCTACCATGTTGATAAATCTAGGTTACTTATACATGTCTTGATAATTACTCATATCTTCCATATTTTTACATGAATATGATATTATTCTATGATGTGACATTGATATACATGGATTGTGTAGACTAGTCTTACTATTTTTATGCTTCACTGATGTTGTTTTTCTCTTTCATGATATTCTAATTTGTTTTTAGCTATTGTGTGTGGCCCTTATACTATTTGATGTGCCATATTTATGTCCCTTATTGGTAAAAATTTTATGTCCCTTTTATGTGGCCTTAGGGCTTGTTTACTGTGACATATTTCATGTCCCTTGTATGACCTTATGTATGACACTTACTATTTAACTTGTTGATCTTGTTATAATTGTTGAGATTATTGAGATTTAGTGGTTCCTTGATCCATATCATGAACTTATACTATGTAGTGTTACTCAATTATATCTTTAATGATGATTACTATTGTGTGCTTAATTGATACACCTATTTAGACATGACACTTACATTCCTTGCATTAGATGTGTTATATACATTCCTTCATTGACATGTGTATACAATGATCTAGGATTAACCTACAACTTATCCTAGCTAAGAGATATAGACTCAGAGAAGGTAAATCAAATAGATCCCATTGATACTTAGTTATATTAGGATATGACCAAATGGATTCCCTAAAACTAGCTAGAGGAGCACTTATAACATAAAATAAATGGAGAGGGTCAAAAAGACTGAAAGCAATCAATATAATGCAATAAACCTAACTCGGTATTCTAATATTAATCTAATCTAGTATTGCCAAGTTAACAAAATAAATAAAGAGGATGATTAAACTAAAAAGGGTAAGGAACCATAGTAAGAAAATGGAGGATTAGGTTACCTAAAGTGGGAAATGGAAAGTTCAAAAAACCCTATAGACACAAAATTAAGTGTAGATGAGATTCAAACAAGGAGTTATACATCCATTCAAGCTATTGCTTATGCAATATCTATCTATCAAATGAAATAGCTAGGGTTATAAATACTTACCTTGAATAAACTTGTTGAGCCTCAATCTTATCCTTGGCCAATGGTGTTTTTCAAGAGGTTGTTGTGGTTGTAAAGATCACAAAGTTTTAATCAATATCTAGGCTAAAATAACTCCTCTTATTTCATCTAATATTTGATAAGACAATTTTTTCCCTAAAATACAATATATAAACAATGGCTTCTCCAAATGTAGACTTAAGCAAAATCATGAACAATAATAGTGTAAAAATGAACCTTCCTCTATATTGGATTGAAAGAGGACTTGTATTTATAGTGGTGAGTGATCCTAACCCTTCTAATTTTTTTGGATAATGCCATAAACTATCCTTGATGTAGACTAAAATTTACCATTTAAAATTGAACTAGGTTGGTCATGGTTGAGCTATTTCTGAAATATATGTTATAAATTTTAGACTACGTTAACTTGGGCTGACCTAGTTTGAAATTTGATTTGAGGCAAAAAACATTACATCAACCCAAGTTGATTAGGATAAAATGACTTTTAGGATAATTAGGACATAATTTAGTACTTCAAAAATTAGTAAGTTTTGGTGACAAAGAGTAGGTTAGGACAAAAGGACCAAGATAAATGATATATAAAAGGGGAAATTAGGTAGCTAAAATACAAGGCTAATAATGATCGAAAGACTTGAAAATGTATCCAAAGTAAGAAAAATAAAATCTAGATCAAACCTAGGAAATATGAATCAAAATAAAATAATTAACATCAATGTAAGAGAATTAACAAACCATTATCAAAAAAATATAAACAACATCAATGAAAGAGAAGTAACAATCCATACTCAGTCAAAGATGGAAAAAATAAAATATAATTAAATAAATATGATGAAATGGACCACAAAAAGTGAATATAAACTCAAGGTGTCAAAAATAAATAATGGTGATCCAAGAAAGATAAGGCAAGAACCAATACAGCATCTTGAAACAACTCAAAGATCCATCTTCTATTTTAATGATAGATAAATTAAAATTGTAGTGTTTTGAATATATTAATATAAAAATGGATAATAGGGATTATATAACCTAACTATCAAGGGTTTAATGAAAATATGGTGGGTGAAATAAGGTGGTCTCAAGGTGAAAACATAGTCTTTATAAGAAACAAGACAATCACATTAGGTTGGTGAGACTAAGAAACTTTTAACATCAATGACCTTAAATAAACTCAATCATATCTTACAAGTGTTGGATAACTAGTGAAGTATAAATATCACCCCATGAATTTTGGTATTCTTTAAATTTTAAATGGACCTACCTTCCCATAGCCTATTCCCTATTCCTGAAGACCCCATATAGAGCCATCAGTATATAGTGAAAATTGATTACTTGCATGAGAAAATGGGTGGCATGATAAATATATATGAGAATGGAATCCCCTTTATAAAGATACTAGCATACCACACCCTAATGTACTTTTTATCTATAATTATGCTAGTTTTGGAGTTTGATCTTTTATGAGGATAGAAGATGTGCCAAATAAAGATCATGTCTTTTGGTGTGATCTAATTTTTAATATTATGTTTTCTTTTTAATCATTGCATTTTATTGTGTGATATGGATTTTAACTCTTTGAAACTTGAAATTACTCATCCCTAAGGATTCATAAAACCAAACAATAGTGATAAAAATGAATAACTTGAGAGAATTTGCACTTGGTGGCTAGTGAAAATAACCTAAAGATCATAGTGTCTAATACTCCTAAACTTGCACATGAAAAGAGTGTGATCTTAAAATTGGGCTTGATGTGTCCAAAGTGATGTGGATAAGATGAAATTATGAAAATGAACATAGAAAAATTAGGTTTCCTTAGATTAAAAAAATGTGTAAATGAATATGGCACAATTATAGGTAGGTATAAATCATCATCATGAGAAATGGTGCATGTGAATGAATACATGAGAATAAACTGTTACATTTTAATGTCAAAATAATATGATGGAATTTAAGTCTATGAAAACAAAACTCTCAACCATTTACTTATATTTTATGGAAGACACATAGATAAGGTTTAGGACAAAAACAATTTGTGAAGTTTATTTATGAGCATTTATGTGAAAGGCTTGGTCCTATCCAAGGTCTTAAAATGTAACTCACAAACTAGGAAATCAAGAACCATAAATTATTCCAAAAATTTAAATAAAGTAATAATAATGGAACCAAATGATTTTAAAAGACTAAAACAATGGTGTTAAAAATGATAAAAGGGTTAAAGGAATAAAAATAGGAACTAAAGCTAATGTTTAAATAGATAAACATGGAAGTGTGAAAATAAATAAAGCCAATGTTATGTTGAAAAATATAAATATTGAGTAAGACCTAAAATAATATATAAGACTAAGTACCAACATGTAAGTAAAGAATAATAATAGAGCCATATATAAATAACATGTAATTAATCAAAGTATTTCTTCAAAAACTAAGTATTTTTCAGTTTGTTGAAGATGTTCCCTTTGTTAGTTTATAATTTGTAAGGTACTAAGTCCAATATTTTTTTTAACTAAATAAGGACCCTGCCACTTTTGGTTGTACTTCCATCTTTATCATGGTTTCAATATAAACTAATCACTAAGTATCAAACATTTAAATAAATTACTTTGAATTTTATGTTATGTTCTTTAGTGATGCAAGCTTTGTATTGGTGGTTATGTTTTAATGTACCCATACATCACTCATAAGGGAATTTTAAGCCATGAATATATATTTACCAAACTCTTTATCAAGAAATATTACATTAAGATAATTTTTCAAGTAAGGTAACTTGAATTCTAGTAGTAAGACAACTTCTAAATCATATACTAATGAGAATGAAGTTGTCCTAGTGGTAGTACAAATGCTAGAATGAAAATCCCAAAGTTTAGGATAAAGCTTGAGGTGTTGGTTAGAGTGAGAATATCTTATTGTCTTTTACAATATTTTGTTAAGTATTTTTTAGTGTCTTCATATTTGTCATAATGCTTAGGGTGATATGGGTAGAAAATTCATATGTGATTTTGAAGTTCATACATAGTTATTTCATGTCTTTGTTTTTGAAGTTCCCAACATTAACAAAAATGATGGTGTGAGGAATTATGATATGACATATGTTTTGATTAAGAATGAATTTGTAAATAGTGATGATAGTAATATTTATAACAGGCATAGTTACAACCCTCTTGGTAAAATACTTAGTGGCAATAACGATGAAGACATGGCCATCTTGTGATCTAGGTAATTTTCCAATGAGATTTGATTCCCACATAAAAATGGCCAAGGAGATTATAGAGCTTGAAATTCATCTATCAAAAAATTAATGAGATCATAATGAAGTTGGAAAATATTACACTTTTTATCAAATGTAATGACATATTTTTAAATATTAGGCCAAAAGGATCCCATGAGTAGGCATGTTTAGGTTATAAGATGTCCACTCTAGTGACCACTAAAAATGCCCCCATGTGCTTACTCAAGAAGGGAAGCAACTTAATATTGAGTAACACAATGGAAAAAGGTACATTTATCATTTTGATAATAAAGGATATCATATCAAAGGATGTATTTACATTCTTATTTTTGAATTTGGGTCTTTTCATGTGAATCAACCTCAAGAGGATAAGTATAATGCTCAATTAATTATATGATATTTTTGTACCAAGTACCATGAGATTTGTCAAGTAGTGATTTATTCAATGTAGAAAATAAGATAATCATTTTTTAATTTTAAATTGTATGGTGACTTCCTCATGTGAATGAGAAATTATAAATCATGAAGTTCTTGAAGAGGGTGAAAGAGAGAAATTGATTAAGCAAGAGAATCAAAAATCATGTTATGTTCTCATAGGATTAATTAAATAGTACATAATGTGAATTATTTATTAATATTGATAGAAAGTTGATGATATGTTATGATATTTTCACTTTTGCATTGATAATCACCACTAACTTGACAACATATGAGTTTTGAATCTCCTAGGGCATGTAAATATGGGATTTATAAATTGATGGTTATGTGCATCCCTAAGATGATATATTCATATTCATCCATGTTACCAGTGACTTAAAAGTATAGTAAAAAAACTAGAGGTAGGATTTTACCATCAGAGTTGGTTAAGACACAACCAACCCCAACTCCTTGAAGAAATTTAACACCATAAAAATGAAGTGTCCAAGTTTCCTCATGAAATTCAATTAAAACTTTGGGTATTATTATATGATGAATATAGGTTTGTGTTTATAGGTGGAAATTTTAGGGTATTCAATGGATTTTTCCTCAAGATCAGTGGTAAAATTATGAAAATAGTATTTAAGTGAAATATCTTGATTAAGACCTTCAATACAAAGGATATCCTCATTAGGAAGAATATAATAAAGGTGATTAGTATTTGGTGTAGGTGTGACAACAAGTTTATTAGAAATAATTTGGACCTTAACTAATTTTTGTGTTAAAATTATTAAGTCAAATTCTATTAAGATAACCATCCATTTTCTAATTCTATCTCTAGGTAAGAATGTTTTGGAGAAGAAATGGTGAAGTGGATCAGGATGTATAATAACATAAGTAATTAGATAAAGCATAAAATGTTGAAGCCTTTTGTAAAATACATAGATATTGAGGCAATCACATTTGAATTTTGTGTAAAATAGTTCATATTCTATTAAATCTTGACTAATGTAATAGATGGCATATTCTTATTTTATTTCATCTTGTTGAGTGAGCATTACCCCAACTTATATGGGAGTAAATGAAGTATACAAGAATATGATGTGATAGTTAGAATTTAGTTGAAGAGTAATAGGATTAAGTAATGATTAATTCATGTTATCTAAATATTTTTGACATGCATTATTCGATTCAAGAGAAATACCATTATCAAGGAGTGAATTTACTGAATAGGTTTGGTAAGCCATCTTAGGAACAAATCATTAGATAACCAAAAGTTTACCAATATTTGTTCATACATTTAGAATTAAATGAGGAATAGGCATGTTTATTATAGCTTTGATTTTAGTGGGATATACATCAATCCTCTGAATAACATGAGAAATCCTAAGAGTTTGATGGAAGTAACACTAAAAACACATATGTAAGGATTAAGTCTAACTTTATATTTGATGGGTCGATCAAAATTGATATCAAGGTCATGAATATGATATTTATGAAGATTTTATTTTATAATAAGATCATCCACATAATTTTTAATTATTTTATGAATGAGGTCATGAAAAATATGGGTCATTACATGTTGATAAGTAACTCCAACATTTTTAAGACTAAAAGGCATTTTAATGTAACAATAATTTCCCCATTAAATGTTGAAAGTATTTTTATATTTATATTTTAGAGTTATGAATATAATTATATCCTAAAAAACCATCTATGAGAGATAACATTTCATAGTTGGTCATAGAATAAACAATGGCGTCAATTGATGGTAGAGGAAAGTTATCTTTCAGACATGTTAAGTTAATATTATGAAATTTTATACATATGTAAATGACCATAATGATTTTATTGTGAAAATGAATAATTTTGGAAACATATTTTGAGTAATCTATGGGTTTGATAAATTTATCATCTAGAAGCTTGATGATTTCTTTGTGAAATAGGGTAGAAATCTTAAGAAGGAATTTTCATTGCTTTTGACACATGTGTTTTGCATCAAGGTATGTGATGATTTTATGAACCACAATACTAGGATAAATACCATGAATGTATTTATATGAACATTCAAACACTTCACAATATTTTTCAAAGAAAAGACTATGTTTATCATGTTCTTCAATATGAAGTTCTTTAGAGACAAGAATAAGTTGAGGAATGACCATGGTATTATAGTTGATTAAAATATTTTATTCAATAATCATGGCATCTCCATATTGTAAATGATATGGAGCTAGAGGAATCTTGGATAAAAAATGCATTTTTGGATCAATATTAGAAATAAAATTATTGAAACAAGGAGCCTTTTTCAAAAAAATGCCAAGCTTGTGATGTTGGCAAGGAAGTTGAGGCTTGAAATCATGGAGTAATTCTAAAATAGATTCATCACTGAGAATCATGGGTAGAGGTCTAAAATATTTGACATATAATTCAAGATTTATAATTTTATTACCTTAGATATCACACTTAGAATGTATTTGTTTGATGGTAGTAGCCTTAGAATAAAAGGTAATGTTGGGGTGTTGAGTAGAAGGTAGAGATTTTAATTTTATTGTATTGGGTTGATCATTATAGTTATATATAATTATATTAGGTGAAACTTATATGGGTTTATAAATAATAAGAATGTGATTGATTATATCAAATTGGTCAAGAGAGGCTACTATAAATCATTAAATAGAAATAATTGTAGTATCTAGGTATTGGTTGTGGCTAATGCAATTGGAGACTGATTATTTAACTATATCAAGTTAGTTAAAACTAAAGAAATATTATGCAACGTAATATGTATGGAATGATCTAGATACAGGATTAATAGTTAAAAATTACAGAAATAAAAAACACATTACATATGTAATTAGGTGGGAAAACTTCTAATAGAGGTAAAAACCCCACAGTGGTTGATATTCAATATTTGAGAAACTATAATACCCCAATAGAAATAAACTTCCTCTTCTCACTTCTCACACAATATTCACAAAGCCATTATAAATATTTTCCATACGTAAATATGAATTTTCCAATATACAATATTTCACACTCGGAATAAAACCTCTTTATAGTGAAATGTGAAGGGAGGTGACCATTTTAACCAACAAGTCTAACCATCCTGAAAGACATTTTAATAACATTGGTAAGTATTAAAAAAATATAATTTCATTATTTATTTATACAAGGTTCTCACCTTGTATTAATAAATAATATGTTATTATTATTTAATTAACTATAAAGGTAATCTAAGGTTCAATTAAGTCCACTTATACATTAAATGCTTTAACACTCTCCCTTAACACTAATTGAGGATAAAAGTCAAAGTCACCTTAAAAAATAAATTATACTCTGTATATAATTTTAAGGATTTAAAAAGTTTCATCATGAAAAACATCACCTTTGGAAACAAAAATAATTATAATCCATAAAATACTTAAAATTAAGTTTAAACTAGCATGACCATGATACTAAATCTCATAGTTTATCGCGATTAATAAACTAAGCTTATTTGGAGCCTTTTATAAAATTAAGATGTCCATTACAAAGTATGTTTTTAAGTTTTAGGGTAAAAATTAAAACTTTCAGATGAATTTTACTTAAATTATATAACTTCCAAATGAAGTTTACAATGCTTTTACAATGAGAAGAAGTATAAAGAAGAAGAAGAACATGTGGATCTTAGGAATTGACATTATCATGCACACTCCCACTTAATGGTAACTATGAGAGGCCCAACATTACACAAAACTAACATAACTTGGTATCATTAAGTGATTTTGTGAATATATTTTCCAATTATTCATCTATAAGATAAAACTATAGATCGATATCACTATTCAAGATTTTCTCTTGGATAAAATATACATGAACTTCAATATGTTTAGCTCATTGGTGTCACACTAGATTTTTTGATAGAGTTATAAGACTTTGGTTAAGACATTTAAAAGTTTATAAAATAATTAAAACAAGAAAAAATATTACCTCTCAAGGTGAAAACCATAAATTAGACAAATTTTAATGTGGGAAACTAAATGTATCAAAGAAAAACTCGTATGATCTTGTAAGAAGGCTTGTCACCAAAATCTCCACAATTATAATTTAAAAACAAGAACAACTTGAGAAGAAGAGAGATAACTATAAAATTATAGTGAGGAAATGAGGAGAGGAAGGATTTTTTTTATAGATAAATAAGAAAATAATGGGAGTTACAAGGAATCCCATAATTACCTTACAAGCCTCATTTGTGTTTGGCACTTGTGGCCTAATCCATTAAAGAGTGTATGGAAGTGTGTGCCAAATGTGTTAAGGGTTACTTATTCAAGTTAATCCCAAAACTTAAATGGTAATAAAGAGGTGAGTGATACCTCATGAAATCTATATTTATGTGAATTTTTAATTTATATTGATAAAAATTCCACACACATAAAGGGAACTCAGGATAAATAGATTATCTTAAATAAAAGGTAATCATAAGACTCCCCATTAAACTTTATTTATGGGTTTAAAAACAATTAATAAGTGATGAAACATTAATACTCTCTCCCTTGATGAGAACTTCCTTCAATCCTAAAATAGTACAAAAGAGTATAAATGTTTATTTACATAATAGCTTAGTGAAGATATCAATGATTTGTTCTCGAGTAGGATAGAAAGAGAGAAGAATTTTATTGTATTCAATAATTTAATGTTGAAAGTGATGTTAAATTTAATGTTCTTAGATCTTTCATAGAAAACTAGATTTTTTGATAAGGTAATGGCACTTTGATTATCATCAAAAATCATAATTTTTGAAAGTTGAGGTTAGACCAAATCTGTAAGTCTTCTAAGCCAAATAACTTCATTGTAAAAATGATTGTAAGCTTTATATTTAGATTTGGTGTATGATAAAGAGACTGTAGTCTTATTTTTAATATTTCATGAAATTGTGTTGGAACCTAATGAAAAATAATAACCACTCGTTGATCTATGATCATTAGGATTACCAACCCAATCAAAATCAAAATAACCTATCAAAGATAAATTTATAATTGAGTTATACTCAATAAAAAAAGTTAGATTACATTTAATATAATGAAAAATTCTTTTAGTAGTTTAAAAATGAGTATTTTTGGGTTTAGACATAAAATGAGAAACTAATCCAATAAAGAAAACAATATTAGGATTATTATGAGTAAGATAATTCAAACTACCAACTAATTGTCTATAGAGAGTTGGATCAATAATTATAGTTTCTATGTCATTAAGTAATTTGACACCAAGTTCACAAGGGGTAGAAATAGGTTTTCAATATAACATATTAAACCTAGATAACAATTCATATGCATATTTATATTGATAAATAGAAATGCTATAGTTTTATTTCCAAACTTGAATGCTTAAAAAATAATGTAAGAGACCCAAATCAATCATTTTATTGGTGATATTTAAATCATTTTTAATGCGAGAAACCATTGAACTATTATTTCTAGTTATGAATAAGTCATCAACATACAAAACAATGATAATGATACTATTTGGAGTGTTTTCTAAAAAAATATTAAGATCATTAGAAATATGAGTAAATTCTTGATCTATAAAAATTTGATAGATTTTAGAGTACCATTTTCTAAGAGATTATTTCAAACTATAAATAACTTTTTTAAACTTTCAAACAATATTTTCATTTCTTTTCTTAATAAAACCAAGAGTTTGAGACATGAAAATTTCTTTATGCAAGTCACCATTTAAAAAAGATTCTTAACATCCATTTGATAAACATGCCAGTGCATGTGAGTAGATAAAGCTAAAATAACATCATGGGAACTTAGCTATAAATGCAAAATTTTCATTATAGTCAATTACTTAAATATGATTAAAACCTCTATGAACTAGTATTTTTTAATTTGATTATTAGAATTTAATTTAGATTTAAACAACCATTTACAACTTACCAAGTGATGTCCTTTAGGAAGAGGGACTGAGTCCCAAGTGTTATTAAGAATTAATGAGTTTTAATAATAATGCATGGATTTTTCAAAATTAGGGTGACCTTGAGCTTGTTTTAGAGTTAGAGGATCATTATCATTCATTATTTTAGACATAAAATTGTAATTATAGAATTATTGCCTAGTTCTATGAGTATCATTAAGACCTACATCAATTCTAGAAGCTTTTAAAGTAGTCTTGGCCCACTTAAGCATAAAATTTAGTGGAGCAAGGCTGTAATATGGAGGATGAACTTTGGTAACAACATAATTATGATCATTACTTGATTTAAAATGAAAAAATAATAAAAAAATAATATCAAGAGAATCCAAATTAGAAGCACAGTCAAGTACACCATTTTTAACAATTCTAACATCTCTTTCAATCTTGATTTTATTAGTTTAAGGATAATATACCCTATAGTATTTAGATGCTTAATCATATCTAAAAAAGATAAAAGTTTTTACTTTAGATTCTAATTTTTTTTCATTTTTTTGTGGGAATATGAACAAATGCATCATAACTAAAAGCACATAAATTCTTAAGATTAGGTTTTCTACCACTCCAAACTTATTTAGGGGTAATATTTAAAATAGATCTAGTAATATTTATATTAATCAAATAGATAGCACAAGACATATCTTCAACTTAAAATTTATAATTCATAATTTTAGCATGCAACATAAACCTAACCATTTTGGTGATAGTCCTATTGTTATGTTTGAAAACACCATGTTACTCAGGTGTGTAAGAAATAGTTTTCTCATTTTTAATACCATGTTTCTTATAGTATGAAATAAAATAATTATTAAAATATTTAGTGTCATTTTCATTTCGTAATATGCATAAATAATAATGAGATTGTTTTTCAACAAATGCATGAAACTCAATAAAAATGCCTAAAAATTGATCTTTAGTTTTCAAGAAGTAAATGCAAACTCACCTAGTGCAATCATCAAAAAAATTTAAATCATAATTTTCACCATTAATAGGAGTTTTCATGGGACGTATGAGATCACTATGAACTAGATAAATATTTTCATTATCACACTAAGATTGATGCTTAGAAAAATATTCTCTATGGATTTTACCAACCATACAACCAATACAAATAGAATCAATGGAAATTTTTTAGGAAAACCTTGTACCATATTGAGTTTATTCATAAGTAAAATATATTATTAATTAATATGTCTTAATATTGCATCACATAAGTTAGAATAATTATAAATAATAAAATCATGAGAATAGGAGGAAGTAGAAGATTCCAGTAAACTTGAACAAATTATCATTGTCTAAAAAATTAATAGCAGCTACTTGAAAATCTTGCTTGGTAGATTTAACATAACAAGTTTTATTAAAAAATTCTATTTTATAGTATTGTTTTTTTAATTGAGAAACATAAATTAAATTCAATTTTAAATTGAGAATAATTAAGACATCATACAATTCACCATTAGAGATTTTAATAGTTTTTATGGATTCAACATTGTAAGAAGCATGATTTTCAAGACTTAAATAATTATTAGAAATATATGGTTCCAAATAAGTAAACAAATTTACATTAGATTTCATATGTTGAGTAAGACTAAAATCAACAATCCATTCAACATGAGAATCATGCAAAGCACAAGTAAAAATAACTCTATTATTAGACCTCTATTTATTTTAAGTCTTAGTGTTACTAGTGATAAAATTTTATTTGACTTGAAGCTTTCCAATTTTAATATCACATTTATTTTTAAATAAATGATCTTCATCATGAGTATTTTTGTCACAATAATTACAATCTAACTTTTTCTTAATTTTTGAGTTAGATTTTTGATCTTTTTTCTCATGTATATTATTAGACTTAACATGTTCTTATTATTCTTATGCTGGTGTTTAGAAACAAAATCATGTTCATTGGTCTTAAGACTATCAAATTGAATTAACTTTTATTTTCAATACACAACAAAGTACAGAATAAACCAAACATCAAATAGGTAGATAAAGTAGGAAAAGCTATTTTTGAGTGAACATTTGTAATAAACTACTGAAAAAGTTGAGGTAAACATTTTTCATGATAATATCAATTAATTTTGAAAGTAAAAGTTTAATACCTAAACTAGTGATTTGAGAATGCAAAGAGTGAACCTTAATCAATAAATCATCTATAGCTTTGAATTCATTATATTTTAAATCAAATAGTTGATTTTGAATTTGAATTTTTTAAAATTTATTAAGAATGTCATACATACATACATACATATATATATATATATATATATATATATATATATATATATATATATATATATATATATATATATATATATATAAGTTTAGATGAAGCAGTGGATGTAAAAATACAAACATCAATGTGTTCATGATATTCAAAGGTCATGGACATGCTAATAAATCCTAAGGTCTTATCATTTTTTTCTTGCCATTTTTATTGAACATAAATGGTGGTAATCTTTTCATCATGTTTAGGGTCTGTGTTATCTACTATGCACACCAAGTATTTAAAATTAAATATGTATTACATATGATATTTCCACTAATGATAATTGGTGAATGTGAGTTTAAATTTTGGAAATAATTAAGTAATTATGACTCAAAATATAACCTAATACCTGAAAGTGAGTATAAAATAAAAAATTACATAAAATGAATTAGGCATAGAAGAGGGACAAGAACACCAAAATGAAATAGACGTAGTCAAAGTTTAAAAAAATGTCAAATAAATGGGAGCCTAAAAGGTTTAATAATGATAGAAAGGTTTATAAATATCAAGATAGTTATAATAATATTCAAAGTTGTAACTAAATTGACTATTAAAATTCTTTTAGAACTAGTAAAAGGAACAAACAATTTATCAATGTTTACCTTGTAATAAAAAATTTCCAAATAAGAAAGAAAAAAACTTGGAAAAAAATTAAAAATAATTAACCAAATATATATATGTATATTTTTTTGGCTGAGTACCCCAAAAAATTAAAGTGACATACCATTTAAATATTTTTTAAGTTCACATAAAACTTTAATTAAAAAAGGAATTTAATAAAGAAGATGTGAACTACAAGAAAAAAAAGACTTCCTTTTATTTTTATTTTTTTGATTTTAAGATATGAAAACTAGATATACAACTATCATAGAAAATAATTTAGATATACAACTGAATAAAGAAAAGGGTGTAAATCAAAGTTTTTCTTTGTAGTTTTATTTAAAATTAAAACCAAATAATAAAATTATTAAATTTTATAAGGATCGAATAAAAAAAAATGAGGATTAAAAAAGTAAACAAAAGAAAAATTAGAGATATAAAAAAATAAAAAATAGCACAAAGGAAATAAATTCACTACATAGATGGAATAGGTAGAAGCACAACTGCTAGGAGAAAGTGACACAATTGACAAAGAAATAAAACAAAAAACTCCTTGTGATATCTATGCAAGGATAATGGTAATGTAAGAAATAACATGACATGCACAATGAACCCTAAGGGAACTATAGGTTGAGCTAGGTGTTGAAGAGGGAAAACAAAAAAAAAAACAAGGATGGTCTGAGACAAAGCACCATAGATAAGAGCGTGGTCATAAAAGTTTATAAAAAAACAATGCAATAACCAGGAAGATTTAAGAATAGTTAGGTGACTAAAAAACTAGGAAATGGGACACAACAACAATAAAAGAGCTCACATAGGAAATAAACATGAACAACAAGGAAATTCACAACAAAGGTGCTAAAATAAGGGATAAATGCATTGTTTATCATTTCTCTTCAATAGTAAATAAATTATCAAAATTAAAAAAATATAGATCTAAAATATATATATATATATATATATATATATATATATATAAGTATAAAAATAAGATGGGAAAGAACATAGATTAAAAAACTAGACAAAAAAGTAAGAATGGAAATTTTTATTATTTTTTTGCTTATTTTGCATAAAAATTAAGTTGATAAAAGAGAAACACATACTTGGAAGGCCTCTCTAAACTAGGTGAAGAGTTAAAAATGCTCGTTTGGACCAACCTAAAATAACCCGTTAGAGAACAAAAAAGTCAAGAAAAAATATTAGAGAGAGAAACAAATTTGAATGGAGAGCAAGGGTGGAGCCCTTGCAAAAAAAAATCTAAAGTATCTCCCAAACACTTCACACTTTTAAAAATAATGTCAATAAGATGAACCTAGATCTTATACCATGTAGGAATTATACCAAAAACATTTATCAATGACATTTCAAAGTGAATCAAATAATGAAAGTAAGAAATAATATTACCTCTTAAGGTGCAAATGATAAATGAAACAAGAATTTTAAAGTAGGAAACCAAAAGTATTGGAGTAAAATCCATATGATCTTATAAGAATGTTTTCCATCAAAATATCCATAATTATAATTTATAATCAAGATAAATTTGAGATGAAGAGAGCAAGCTATAAGATTCTAATGAGGAAATGAGGAGACGAATGATCTTGTATAGAGTAAGAAGGAAATAATAGGAGTTACAAGGAATCTCATGTTTACCTTATAATCCTCCTTTGTGTATGCCACTTTTGTATTAATCATTTATAGAGTTTAGGTAAGTGTGTGTCAAGTGGGGGAAGGGGTTACTTATTCAAGTAACTCCCAAAATCTAAAAGGGAACAAAGAGGTGAGTGAAACCTCATAGAATATAGATCTATGTGAATTTATAATTCACATAAATAAAAATTAGACACACACAAAGGTAACTTAAGATAAATAAATTATCTTAAATAAAAGTTAATCCCAATAAATGATACTATGAGAAACATCCAAATGAAGTTCTACCAACAACCTTTACAGCCACATAGATTCTTTGGAAACTTACATACCACTTATGTACTATGATTCAATATAAGAGATAGAGATAACAAGTTGATTTTTATTTATCTAAGTGAAAGAACATACACCAAACTTAAACACATCCATAATTATATTTATGATCTATAGTATCAACAACATGGCTAACATCACAATAACTATAAAATTTAGCATTATCAATGTAAGAATAAAATAGACCAAAATTAATAGTTCCTTTTATATAGTGAAGTATAC
This sequence comes from Torreya grandis, assembly GCA_037957365.1. NCBI lineage: Eukaryota > Viridiplantae > Streptophyta > Pinopsida > Cupressales > Taxaceae > Torreya > Torreya grandis. The sequence continues at coordinate 964,080 of JARHVA010002433.1, read as the reverse complement.
ATTTAGATAACCTCCAATGATCTAAATATAGATCATGTTTAAATATAAAAGCAACACCAACAACATATGAAATATTTGACCAATAATGGTTAGATAAATCAAACTACCATCAAGTTGTCTATATAAAGTAGGGTTAGCTTTTCACATGCAAGTTTTGGATCAAGTTTAACACCAAATTCAGTAAGAGTAGATTTATCATTTACAATCAATTGTATTAAAATTAAAAATAAAATTATGTGCATGCTAAGATTAAGATACAATACTAAAATATTTATCTTGAAATATAACCATTCTCAAAAAATGATGCATGATTCTTAAATTAGTAATTTCAAACCTTTGACTTAGTTTATTCTTATATTTATGAATTAAACTAGTTAGATTGCTAGTAATTAAAATATCATCAACATATAAAATATTTAAGATAACATGACCATTTTCAAATTTAACAAAAAGATCATTATTAGAATAGTAGTTATAAAAACTTAGTTTGAAAAAATGAAGTAATTTTAGAGTACCAAACTATAGGAGCTTATTTTAAACCATATATGGGATTCTTTAACTTACACACAAAATTTTCTTTGTTAGGATCAGTAAAACCTCTAGGTTGAGTCTTATAAATTTCCTCTTCTAAATTACCATTTAGAAAAGTATTCTTGACATCCATTTAGTGGATAACCCAACCATATTAGGTTGTAAGAGAAATAATTAATCTAACAGTACCAATTTTTCTATAAGATCAAAATTTTCAACATAGTCATTAACACATGATAAGAATGTTGACTTCTAGTTAATTTATTAAGATTATCCAACATTATAATATTGGATTAGGGATTCTACTCATTTAGTTCTTTTATTTTTAACTTGAAATTCAAGGGGTTCCTTAGATATCCAAATATGGATCAACTTCCTCTAGGAAATTATCTTTTTCATAAGGAGAAATATGAGAGTTGGGTTCATCAAAATAAGAATATTGAGGAGTTACCCATAAGGCTCAAAAAAATATTTTTCAACAATAAGGACATTCCTACTCTCAATTATCTATCTTTTAGACATATCAAATACTCTTAGACCTTTAGTCTTACCTCCATAACCTACCAAAATAAAATAATATGAGTTAGGATCAATCTTCATTCTTTTAAGCTTAGGAACAAATATGAAAACAAGGCTACCAAAAATCTTAAGATGAGCCACACTAGGTTTATTTTTGGACCACATTTGTAAAGGAGTAGAAAGATATAAATATTTGGTGGGGTCTCTATTCAGAATATGTGTAGTAGTACTCATGGCTTTGACCCATAAAAACTTAGGAACTTTTAAAAAATGCAACATTGTTCTATCCATTTATATAATGGTGTGGTTTTTCCTTTTGTCAATACCATTTTTCTGAGGGGAATAGGGAGCTATAAATTATATTTTAATGCCATAACTAATGAAAAAATAATTAAACACTTTACTAATGTATTCACCACCACTATCATATCTTAATCTCTTAATAGAAAAACTATAAGTATATTCAATAGTAGATTTAAATTCCTTGAATTTATACAACACCTCTGATTTATTTTTAATGAAATATGACTAGATCATTCTAGTATAATCATCTATAAAATTAATAGTATAAAAATAACCTTTAAGAGATACAAATTTAAGAGGTTCTATAATATCACTATGAATTAATTCTAAAGGATAAAATAAATTTGAATCATGATTCTTGTGGAAGGGATTAATATATTATTTACCACATAAGAAACATTCACAAGTTTCATGATGAGAAGAGATAGAAGGTAAAATAAAATTAAAAAATTATGAGAAGACATATCATGTAAACTTATAAAATTAACATGTCCTAATATTTCATGCAATAATTGAGATTCATTCTTACTATGTAGTAAAAGTAAACATGCATAAGAAATAGTAAAAATGTATAAGCCATTATTTTTAAATCCTTCAACAATTAAAAAACCAGATTGATTTATAATGGACCAGATATATTTAAGAAATGTTATAAAAAAATTATAAATTTTAAGTTGGGAACACGATATAATTTTTTTAATAATCTTAGGTACATATAAAACATCATTAATAAAAATATTTACAAATTTTTTCATTCCTAAGTTGCTTCTAAAAATGAATTATATCCTAAAGAGATATTTTTAGAGGTATCTCTAGAATCACACAAAATATTATATAAGTAATTCATATGGTACAATGAAACTCTATCTTTAATCCATTTGTAGACACCTAAATCATGGTCTTCACCCCCCCTTGGTCCATTCCTAACCCATTCCTAAACCATACAATTACTAATTTAAAATAATAAACTTATTTTGAATTAACCCCCCTCCTTGGACACATCACCATGACACCTCGCCTAGGACACCTCACCTTAGACCATTTCCCATCCTATGACTCACCTAAGACCTATTCTTACTCCTCTCCAACCGCCTAACAAACTCTCATGCGTATTTATCCTTACCTTCGACATTTCCCCAACCGATTATGCACTTGGCAGATGTAGAACGGGCTTCTTGGCCTTTTTATGCGTTCTGCACCCGCCGACGTCAGTCAGATGTCGGCCGACGCCAGTGGGATCACCGACGTCGGTTTACTTAAACCGGCATCTAACCTCTTTCTTAAAAATGATAATTTCTAATCACGTGTCTAATCAAAAATTCTAATCACAACTCTGAATCTCGGAGCTAATCATGAATCCAGACTCTGGAGTCTCCAACCATCCATCAATCTACCAATCTCTCAGCCAAGCCTCTCACTCTCTCTCCCAGGTGCAACAACAGGTATTCTCCATCAGACTTCTACATTAGCATCAGGTCCTCCACATAGGTACATCAACAGCAGGTACGGGGATCATTAGCAGCACACCTTCAGCCAGCGACAAGTAAGTATACTGTCTGTGTTTTTGTTCTCTTTTTAGTTATTTACTTTTAAACAATATCTCCCTAGACTAGATTGTTAACCAAACCAGACCCGAATCTTGACTTCTCCACCTCCCTATTTCCTCTGTCCTCTATCGGACCATACACTCTGCCCATTCAACTAGACTCTCACACCCAGACCCTAGACCATTCAAATAAGCCCAAAACTTTGTCTCAGACCACTCAAGCAAACCCAGACCCTAACCAGACCCTGTCCACAGACCACAAACTCGACCATACCTCATTTAAAGACCATTGCCCCGATCGATGCCAGCTACTTCCCCAATCGATGTCGGTAGAATAACCGACGTCGGTAGACTCGAAAACTGACATCGGTAGGACCACCGATGCCGGTGATTGTGACCAGTCTAACAACATCTCTCAGGTAAGCTTTTGCCTCCTTTTCATTTCAATCTTTTATCACTTTAGTCTTTTATATTCTGCTATTTATCAGACATCCTTTTTATTGACTAGTGGGTTGATATCCCTTAAGGAAGTCTTCATACTTCTAGGATCAAGCTTTCGCTTGGTAACCCACCATCTCCTTATCTAACACCTCCTTTGTCTAAGTCTCTTTCTTTACAGGTGTCATTCCTCCACAGCCAAAGAGGAGTCCTCACAGCGTTTGGATTACGGTGCGTAGGCTACATCCAGGTACACAAGCCTTGACCATATCTCTTAGTTTCTTAATTCTTCTCTTGAATATAGAAACATTATGGCACGCCCGGTGGGACCCTTAGGGCCTTCCTTGGGTTCCTTTCCTTCTTTTTTCATATAGGGTGCATTTAGGATCCTCCCTTTTCACCCCTTCCTTCTTTTCTAAATAACACTATAAGCAGGAATAAAAAGAACTTTTTCTTTCTTTTTCTTGCATTTCTAGACTAGTCAAACAAAATCATTTTCTTCAGCCCTTTCTCAAACTTGTCTTCATTCCAATTTAACAGTTCGATTTGGGGCTTCAAAATATACTGCATTCCATTTCTTGCTTTCTTGCATTTTCTAGTCCACACTTAGTAATTAGTAAAATGCATATTGAATAAATCGTAGATCACTTGATGTTACACTACCAGACCACGTGCACTCAATAAAACATCAAACTCACTTGAGACAAGGCCCGACTGGGATTTCATCACCCAGCGGATACCTTACCCAACCCAGCAATCCTACTTAGATTTCACCACCAAGGGAAAAGCCAACTCTGTTCTCTGGCAGAGTCTAAACTATAGTGAAAGTATATTTTGGCTAAGTGAAACTAGCTAACCACTAGAATCGTGAAGTGAGGGGAGCTTGCTCCTTAGCACTAGGCCTGTATGAAAGCTAATATAGACTTTTGAGCACCTTAACATACCTGAAACCATCTTTAGATTACCTATTCTAGGACCCTTCTAACAGCCAACCTCCTCAAACATCACATTAAGGCATAAGCCACACGATCTTAATAAAATTGTTTCTAGGGATTTAACGCTAGGATCTGTCTGTCATCATCATATTTTCTGTTTTTATCTATCTTTTTTGAGCTGGTAAGGATGTCTTCTTCATTTCCAAAAACTTTTTTTTTGAGTTTCTGGAAAACACAGTAACTGACATCGGTCCTATAACTGACGTCGGTAACTTTTCTGTACCGACATCGGCAGTATCCTTCACCAACATCAGTTTTTATACCGACGTCAGTCTCTGTCCATTTTCCTTTTTTCCAAAATAGCAACTTAAAACCTGACCCCTCTTTCTGCCAAAACCTCATTCTGAATTTTTGAAACTGAAAACACACAATTTTTGGAACCTGACCCTCTTCTTGACCACGCTCTCTCATCCCTAACCAATCCTATCATGGAGTTCCACTCGGAGATTGAAAGAACTCCTACAGGATTGACCCCGACTCAAACTCCCATCATCTCTGAAGGGGACCAAGATTTCAAAAGATTCTTGGACCTCAATGTCATAACCCTCCAAAACTATCTCGCAAGAGACCCAACGCGAGACCTTTCGGGTGAAGCGGTGATGACATTAACACCGTCTGCTACCCAGCCTTTTGCCTCAACTGTTTACCTGACTATGGCCAATACGCAAAGTTTGGCCTCCCCATCCATTTTTAGACCAATCTCCATTGGGGTTTCATTACCCCTCAATCACACACAATTCAACCAAGTTCTACATCATACCAAAACTTGATTATCTCGACCCCTCACACTCTTGCGCCCATGAATGTAGGAGTGCCAACCTATCCTTCTACCAGTGCCATCACACAACCACCCTTGGTGGTATCTAGTCAACTTATACCTTTGACCTTCATAACGCAACCACCCTTTGCCTCTACTTATGTCCCTGCGACTAGTCATCTGTACGTTGCCCCATTACTGGTATAATCGACTACGTCGTATGCCTCCTCTAGCCTCTTTCAAGTGCCCTATAACCTAGGGGGTGCTCCATCTGCCAATCCATCAGTAGACATCATTAAAATGTTGATGGATAAAATGTCCAGTCTCGAGACCTCTATCTCTGGTTCACGCAATGCTCTCTCGTATGAGCAAATTTGCAATGAGCCCATTCATCCTTCCGTTTCGATCCGACCATACCCCAATCATTGGGAGCTTCCTAAATTCACTCGCTTCCAGAGTAAGGAGGACCCGCAACAACATCTACGGGCATTCAGACATGCCTGTTATCTTATTGCCCATGACAATGAGTTGCTTTTATGCACGTTCCCTATGTCCCTTTCTGGCACCGCCCTTGACTGGTATAGCTCTCTTGCCAGACATTCTATCTTTTCATTCATTCAACTTACCCAATTATTTCTCGATCATTTTTCTATCAACATCACCAAACAAGTCTCAATCACAGACCTTTACTCCATCAGGCAATTCGATGATGAATCAATAGTCGATTTTGTCGCTCGTTGGAGGGGCCTGATTAACTAGCTCTCTTTCTCCTTACCTCAACCTGAGCTCATCGAGCTCTTTTCTCGAGCATGTGCCAGGCACATCTCTTCTACCTTGTGAATTTAGACATTCTACACTTTCGACGAAGCTTTCACCATGGCTCGAAAGCTTGAACTCCGTGCCATTGAAGAGGATAAGGTTAAATTGCGTAATACCAACACAAAATCTACTGACCATTCTTCTTCCAGACCTCCTTCTTCTACCACCTCCAAGTCCAAAGGAGTGGCCAACACTATGGTCATTAGATCACCATCTTCGATGACAACTAATTACCCTCAACCTTCTACATCTCCAAGCATCACCAAACAATTCCAACAATGGTACATCCAGCGTTCATACACTCCACTTGGAGAATCATACGCTTCCATTTTGGAAAAACTACTCAAGCAGGGGGTCCTCAATCTCCCTCCAATCCGACCACCTCAATTCAACCCTTCAAAAGCCCTCCTTACATGGTATAGGGAGGCTGACTTCTGTCACTTTCATCACGTCCACGGCCATGACATCGACAATTGCTGAACCTTCAAGAATATCATCCAAGACATGATCGACAAGGGGGATCTTATTTTAGATAACCCAAACGCCTCGCCAAATCAAAACATTGACATCTTCAAACAACCATTTCCAAACCATCCACCTACTCAAAACAACATCCAAACCACGATTAATGACCCTCAAGACCATGATATTCACACAATCGACACTATTTTGCCTCTTGACCAACTTCCTCCATCACAGGATGAAGAACTTTCTTCTCCTATTAGTCCTCCATCTACCTCTCTCATATTAGAGGAAACCTCGACCATGCCTACGCCATTAGCCTTACCTTCATCCAAAGACCTTACCTTGCCTACTCCTCAAGCACAAATAGAAGGCACGATCATCCCTGCCTTCTTCTCTCTTGAGGAGCCGCACTCTCATATTTCTTCTCCAACCAAGAGAAGACCCAGTCTCTCCACCTATTTTGACCGAAGAAGACCTAATCACAATTTTCTCTTACCTTTTGCCTGAGATTGTTACATCTCACTGAACTCCATCCACATCTAAGCCCAAACCCGCACAAGCACCCACCTTACCAAAAGAGATTGAACCTCTTGGTGTTCACCTCATATCTAACCTCGCCTCACACAATAGTGGCCCTTGACCCAAACCAAAGAAGGCCACTAGACCACTCTGGAGGACTCCTCCCCCACCTTCTTCATTACCTTCAATCTTGGGCCCACATCCATCCACTTTAATAGGAGTTCTTCCTACTCCCATACTTCATAGAGGCAAGTTGCCTCCATTACTCCCTCAACCCCTCTGACATATATCTCTTCTAAATTATCGACCAATGCCTCATATGCCTCTCAAACCAAACTCATCAACCCCCACTGTAAAAAAATATCTAGACCCGTTAGCAAGTTCTTATGCCTTATTGTTACGGCAATTGTTGCAGTCCTCTCATATCTATCTCCCGCCTCTTAAACCATATTAATCTCTCAGACCAAAACTGCCCTGGTTCGACGACACCCACATTTGTGCATATCATCGCATGCCTGGGCACGATACTAAGCATTGTTGTGCCCTCAAGGTTGTCATTCGCCAATGTCTGGGCAATGACACCCTTCTTCTCAACCACGTTATCAGCAAACCTTCAACACCACCCCACTCATCAACTCTCAGATCAAAACCATCTTGGTTCGACAACTCTAAATTCTGTCATTATCATCACACTCTGGGACATGACACTGAGCATTGTTACGCTCTCAAAGCTGTCATTCATCAACAACGGAGAAAGGATTCCCTTCTAGTCCAAGACCCTCTTGACCACCTCTTCGACAAATTATCAACACCGACCCATGCCTCTCACACCTCATTGCCTAAATCGAGATCTCCATGCTAGACTATGATCCCTTTGCCACCTTTGACCCCATTATTCGACATCAACACAGTCCATTTAGCCACCAAGCCTCAACTGACCTTGACCAATTTATCTAACATTCTCCCTAAGCGACTGGGGGAATCCAACCTTATCATGACCCTGACCAAATAGTCAACCAAACATTCGACCAACTTTGACCAGATATTCGACCAAACTTTGACCAAGTCTCGACCAACCATCAATCAACCTTTTTATCATGACCCAGACCAGCATCAACCAACCCTCGACCAAACTTCAATTATCAAACATCAACCAAACAAACACCTATCATTTCTTCACGCTGTCATCAATCAACATGTGACCAATTTGGACCAAAGCAAATGGGGCAAGTTTGCTCCCAATTGACTCGGACCTTACATCGTAACACAAGCATGGGTCAGGATTTTGTTAGAACCTGAGCCCCTCTATGTCTTGCCTCTTTGACCAGTCCACTGTTAGTCAAGTAATTAATCATTTGACGTTTAACTTGAGCTTGATCCCTTGAGCAGTCCCTATCATCGTCATTCCTATCTCCTTTCAACCCTCAATCCTAACCCTTTTTGGGCAAGTAGGAATGCTTCATCCTAATAAAAGGGAAACCCTCTAAACCTCTATAGTCAAGTCCATGACCAAAAGTCCAGTCAGCAAATCAGTCAAATAATCAAATATATATAAAAAATGGGATGCATATTCCAAGGTCATAAAACTATAAATGTAGACTGCTCCCTCAAAGGACAGCTGCACCATCATTGCTATATTTACTAGACTACCCCCCTGTAAGGACAGCTAGGCCAACATCATATCAAAAACATAAAAAGTAGAATATAGACCACTCCCTCAAAGGATGGCTATGCATAAATTTTGCTGCAAACACAGCACTATCTCTGAGGCTTCCCGCATCGATCAGCTTCACAACATGACCACAAAGCATGACAATGTCCCATCGTAGGCTTCCCACATTGATCAGTCTGCCTTCAAAAAAAAAAAAAACTGACTGACAAAACTTCAGAGTCATGGACTTGTCTATAGTCATTCTCGGGGTCACCTATACAAGGGACAAAGTTGTTCCTACCAAAAAGGGTTCCCCCTTCCATCTCATATTAATCCTATCACCTACTCAAGGGATTTCAAGCTCACTTAACATCAAGTGATTTGATTACTTCTCTCGTACAACACCTGGTCCACGATGTAATGCATGAACGGGGCTTTTGTTCTAACAACCCCTATCCATGCCATCCCTTCTGGTCCTTGTCAATGAAAGAGCAATTCGCCTTTCACTTTTGACACATTTTGGTCACACATCCAACAAAATCATTATCTATCCAACTCAAACCCAAAACAAACCAATCAAACATTTTCAGATCATCAACACGACCTAGTCCATTTCACATAGTTTTTGTGGACACCAATACACATGGAAACTATCAACCCGACACAATTTATGTTAAGCATAAACCAATACTTGCTGAAACATAAATAGACCTCAATTCATCTTTAGCATACATCCATCACGAATATGGAAAATTGCTAGGGATGAAAGACCATCGACCAATGTTGCAAAATACACCATTAAACAATATGGAAAAGGCTGCAACATCATCTTTTTACCCTCATCATTCATCATGACCAAGACCAGTCTGTCGACCTCTTTGACCCTCTGTCCGAACTACATTGGTCTGAGGCCCTTCACACGAGGGCTATGTAGGCAGCACTCAGTCTTCTGAGGTTAGCTCGGCCATTCCTTTGTCCACCCATCTACTCATTCGTCTCTCTCTCAATACGTTGACCTTTCATCTTCCATCATGTCCCAATTAACCAGCCCTGCCAATGTCGAAGTCATTTCTAACTCCTCATGGGGCCCATTTGAGATCACTTATATCTCAACCCGACCAGCCACCATGGAGATCACGCCTATCTCCATAGACCCTGACCACTCTGTCTTGGTTTTGTTTGCACGCATGCTACCTCACGAATAGATAGCAAAATTATTCACAGACCTTATTTTTGGACCCTCACAAGTATAGGATCGCAAGCCGATTGATCCACACTACTTGTGACTTTTTTCATGTTTTTGGGAGCACTTCCTAAGCCTAGGATACCTGGAACACGATGACCATTTGGAGCTTCAGCTTAGATTGAATAACCCAATCAACAGATGACTAAATGCTGGGGCCTGGTTATTTCAATTTTGGCACTCCTCGACCTTTTGACTGCGACCATTTGACCTACCTGTCCTGTGAAGTGGTATGCGCGCAATCACAACTTTTGCAGCGTTCACCCTCACTCTCCTTCTCATCCATCTTTTGTCAAATCGGCACCCGACATCAGGTTCCCTTCCCTTGACTCCCACTTTGAGGGGGAATACCTCATCCATACCTTGGGGCAATCCACATCATCCCACACTTGGGGCAACCAACTCCTATTTTTGTCTTGCAGTTCATCTAGAACAACCAACAAGACAAAAAGGGGCAAATGTAGACACCTAAATCGTGGTCTTCACCCCCCCTTGGTCCATTCCTAACCCATTCCTAAACCATACAATTACTAATTTAAAATAATAAACTTATTTTGAATTAACCCCCCTCCTTGGACACATCACCATGACACCTCGCCTAGGACACCTCACCTTAGACCATTTCCCATCCTATGACTCACCTAAGACCTATTCTTACTCCTCTCCAACCACCTAACAAACTCTCGTGCGTATTTATCCTTACCTTCGACATTTCCCCAACTGATTATGCACTTGGCGGATGTAATACGGGCTTCTTGGCCTTTTTACGCGTTTTGCACCCATCGACGTCTGTCAGATGTCGGCCGACGCTGGCGGGATCACCGACGTCGGTTTACTTAAACCGGCATCTAACCTCTTTCTTAAAAATGACAATTTCTAATCACGTGTCTAATCAAAAATTCTAATCACAACTCTGAATCTCGGAGCTAATCACGAATCCAGACTGTGGAGTCTCCAACCATCCGTCAATCTACCAATCTCTCAGCCAAGCCTCTCACTCTCTCTCCCAGGTGCAACAATAGGTATTCTGCATTAGACTTCTACATTAGCAGCAGGTCCTCCACATAGGTACATCAACAGCAGGTACGGGGATCATTAGTAGCACACCTTCAGCCAGTGATAGTGTTTTTGTTCTCTTTTTAGTTATTTTCTTTCAAACAATATCTCCCTAGACCAGACTGTTAACCAAACTAGACCTGAATCTTGACTTCTCCACCTCCCTATTTCCTCCATCCTCTATCAGACCATACACTCTGCCCATTCAACTAGACTCTCAGACCCAGACCCTAGACCATTCAAACAAGCCCAAAACTTTGTCTCAGACCACTCAAGCAAACCCAGACCCTGACCATACCCTTTCCATGGACCACAAACTCGACCAGACCTCGTTCAAAGACCATTGCCCCGACCGATGCCAACTACTTCCCCAACCGATGTCGGCAGAATAACTGACGTCGACAGACTCGATAACTGACGTCGGTAGGACCACCGACGCCGGTGACTGTGACCAGTCCGACAGCATCTCTCAGGTAAGCTTTTGCCTCCTTTTCATTTCAATCTTTTATCACTTTAGTCTTTTATATTCTGCTATTTATCAGACATCTTTTTTATTGACTAGTGGGTTGATATCCCTTAAGGAAGTCTTCATACTTCTAGGATCAAGCTTTCGCTTGGTAACCCACCATCTCCTTATCTAACACCTCCTTTGTCCAAGTCTCTTTTTTTGCAGGTGTCATTCCTCCACAGCCAAAGAGGAGTCCTCACAGCGTCTGGATTACGGTGCGCAGACTACATCCAAGTACACAAGCCTTGACCATATCTCTTAGTTTCTTAATTCTTCTCTTGAATATAGAAAGTGAAATTTGAATATAGAAACACCATTCATTCTCATTTGAAGCAAATAAATTAAGATATAAATGAATAACATTATAACTCTTATCCTAATTCTTATTTTGATTAGAGTTTTGATTATTTTATTTATTTTGATTAGACTTATTCCCTTTCTTATTTTTATAAGATTGATTTTTAAGTATATTTTTGTTTTTATAACATGATTCCCTTTTATGACCCAATTTACCATTAAGATTACAATTCTCACTAAACTTACGTTTGTGATTCGTATTACTAGATATCTTTTTTTTTAATCTTTAGTATAATTAGGGTTATGTTTTTTGTTTCTATTATTCTTAGAAATAGTGTTGAGAGTAAGAAGTGATTGAGTGGCTTCTCCATAAAATCAAAATTAGACATCACTTATTCTTCTTGAACTAGAAGAGATGATAGGTTAGTGAGGTATGGGATATCTTGCTCTGCTTGATACTTTGAATTTAAAATTGAGATACAATTATGAATTTTTTAAGATTGTTAAGCTAAATAATATAATAAATCAATTAATTAATTTGAAATCAAATTATACTTATAACCATATAAGTAAGCTTTAATATTCTTAGTTTTATCAATAAAATTAACCTTTTCATCACCTTTCATAGGTGTAGTTATCAATTTAAGAATTAATTTAATAATTCTAGAGAGATGACTACCCTCATCCATAGACTTAAAGGGTTTTCAAGAATCACTATGAGACTCCATATTACCAATATGGAGTAGTAATTCATCCTTAACACTCTAGAAGATAATCAACGTGGGTTCTTGTATTTTTTAAATGCATTTGAAAGTTTAGGGGTAACATGTCATTATAATAGGGTTTTTTAGTCCCAATTACAATATTCCATAATTTTCACCCCATAAATTCCACTTCAACATAAAGTTTATAGATATTATAATTAAATTCATTAATTATTTGAGATTTATCTAATACAAAATTAGGAGAAGCCATTGCTTCCATTTTAAATTAACACTACAACACTAAATAATTCTTAAATTTGAACCCATTTTAAATGTGAATTTATACTCTATTTGAAATTAAAATAAATTTAAAGTGTAAATAAATAATAATTATTTTAATTTATGCTAAACAAATCAAGAATATTGTAAAAAAATAAGGTTTTGCAAGTGTCATAATACACTAATGAAAGAATTATTATTAATAAATAACCTTATTTAATATAAAATTTAAATTTATTCTATAGTAAATAAAATTATAAGTATAAATAATAAATAACTGTTCATATATATGCTCAAAATTGTGAAAAACATCAAAGAAAAAATCACTAATTTATCTGTCGCAAGTGTCGCACATAAAACAAATGTCAAAACACTATAATTTGTAAAAGGTGTAAAAATTATAATAGGAAGCCTAAAAATAAAAAAATGGACCACACCTATGAATCTAAAACATGTAAAAACCCAAGAAATGATTGGTTATATGACTATGCTCAATGTTATATTATCAAAGTTAAGTGTAATAAAAAGTCATCAACATTAGGGTTTTCAATGTGTGATACTTGGTACTAACCAAAAAAACTTTCTTATTAATATTTTTTATAATATAACTATAGTAAAGAAATTTGACAAAAAAGAACTTGGAGTTAGTGTGATTTTAACACTAAACCTCCACTTTGCAAGAGCCTAGAAAAATAAAATCCAGCAACTCCTCTACACTATCACTTGAAATATTACATGCACTAATTCATTTTAAAGTTTATTTTATAATATTAAAAAAACTATATATATATATATATATATATATATATATATATATATAGTTTTATTTTTTTTAATTTTATATGGTAAAATCTAGTTTTTATAGAGACTTGGAATCACGAGAGTACATTATCGATGTTTAAATAGGCCAACCATGGTCGAGAAAGCAAAAAGGAATAATACTTAGAAAAATAACAAAAAATAGAAAAACATAGAAGAAATAGGAGAAATGTCCCTCCTAAGGGTCATCAACATCAATATTGTCCTCTTAAACTTTAGCATGAGTATGGTTTTTGGGGCCTTCAACCACTTCATTAGGGAGGATCATTCTGGGTCACTTTTTATCTTTTACCTACATGAGAGACTGTTTGGTAGGGGCTTAGGGGATACATGAGGAGGGGATTTTAAAACCTTAGATGATATCATTATAGGGTATTGTGTGGGTTGAGTAGAGTGGATAAAGGCTTGATCTATTGCTTTGGCATATTTGTGTAAAGCATTCCAATCTTGGATGAGTTTTACCAGGCCAAAACCTACTTATTGCACATTTGAGTTAAATTTTTATAGTAGTTGTTTATTTATTTCCATCTCCTCTATAACCATGGATTTCCCTTTCCAAGATGATTTTTTAAGGTTATATATTTCAATAGGTTTTAGTTTAGGGATAAATAATAATTTAAAATGGAGTTCATATGGGGGGATTGTGATAAGCTTTTCTAAGGGGTGCGGTCAGAAGGCTGGTGGAATCCCTCAATAGGATCCTCTATCAGGGAGTCCACCCTAGAAGAGTAAACCCTAATGGAACCTCCTAGCCTATAATGTCTTGGTCATTCTTAACAAGGAGTAGGATTAGACCTTGGTGAAGGATGAAATTGGTATTATTTATTTGGTGAAGTAGGACAGTGCTCTCAAGGGACTTTAACAAGAAATATGTAAGATTGATTTTATACCCAATAAAATGATTGAAAAACAAAAAATGGTGGGAAAATATTAGTGTATATTTACCTTATATCATCATATATCACATGATCTAAAGGAAAATTTTGTGTCACTAGTGCGGGAGGTCAGCATGTTTGTAAAATATTTTGGTTTTTTGACTTTTAGATTAAAAAAGTGGAAATTGGTGGGACTCATTTTATTTTCTTGGAAAATAAAATATTTTAAAAAATTAAATATTTTTTAAATATATTCAAATACTTAATACTAACCTTTAAGATTTATTATAGGTGATAACAGTGCAGCTATGAAAGTAGGGGTAGTATTGGAGAGTGACAGAGCCCTTCTCAAGCCCTTAAAACTTGTAGATCACCATGAAATAACCCTACAATGACAAGAAAACATTAAAAATTAATTTTTGGTGGAAAAAATATTCTCTCCAACCTTCTAGGCCATACTATAACACTTGGGTGGAACTAAAAATATTTAAAAAACTAATTGGTATCCCTTTGAGAGTATAGAAGAGGTTTTGATAGGATAATATGATGAATATCCAACATTTAATCACCTCAAACTAGAACTAGAATCTTTTAAAATAAATTTTGATAAATTTCTTTAGGCATGAGGTTATACAAGTTTGAAAACGGCATCCTAGTGAAGATTTTATTTCAAAAATGATCTTTATATTTATATTTTGTTTCTTGTTTGAGTTTTGAATCCTTACTTTGATCTTTATTAGTCTCCACAAACCTATAAAGATGGATAAAAAAATTAAATTAATATTAATGTTTTATAAGCCTTTCAATGCCATACCATTCCTCTTCAAGTCTATTTTTTTCTTCAACATTGATTTCCAATAGCTTGATAGAGGTCTTAAATGCTTTGATTTATGTCTTTGATGATAAATTATCTTTCCAATCAATCACAATATCCCAAAGCTTTGATTCTATGAAGAAATATTATGAAATATAATTTTTATGTAATGATATAGGTACATGATCAATAAAAAATATTACACACAAATCAAAAACACATTACACAGGTAAAACCTCCAATGGAGGTAATAAAAAACCCATAATAGTTGATATTCAATATTAAAGAAAATATAATAACCCAGTACAAATCCTCTTCCTCTTCTCACTTTTTAGATAATCTTCATAAATCCCTTCCAAATATTTGCCACATGTAAATAGGAATTTTCCAATTCATAATATTTAAAACTAGGGATAAAACCCTGTTTATAAATAAATGTGAAGGGAGGTGATTTTAACCAATAGGTCCAACCATACCAAAAGAAATTTTAATAACATTGATAAGTGTTAAATAAATATAATTTTATTATTTATTTACACAAGGTTTTCACCTCATGTTAATAAATAATATATTATTATTTAATTAATTACTAATGTAAGATAAGGGTTAATTAATCCCACTTAGAAATTAAATTCTCTAATAGACACAACTAAAAAGATGAGAAAAAGTGTGAGCATGATTGATCTATTCAATAGTGTTTATATATAAAAAAGTGGATTTAATGGTATGGAGTTGATTAATGTCATCAAATTTTATAGTTTTAAATATTTCTTAGAGAACCATGAATTATTTACTAAGGGTGGATTAGTAGGGGGTACATAACCTTTAGGTTCTAATTCAATATTGAAAGATATCTGAATGACATGAACATCATACTTAAAGGCATGTATTTTATTTAAGGTCTTTTGATAATTAATTACAGCTAGGTCTCATGATTGGGATTGGGCCATAATGCAGGTGTCATCATAAAATTGATAAATAATACATGTATCAATTTTAGTAGGTATATTAGTAGTGGATATACCTATGTTGATGAAATTAGGTAGTAGGTTTTGGTCTTATTATTACGAATGTTCAAATATTTCTATCCTATATGGATGAGATAAATATTAAATTAATCTAGATACAACTCCCCTATCTAGGGTTTAGGGTGTAATAATTCAACCCCATATTCATTACAAGTGAAATCATCTTCTATGTAAGATGTTTCATATGCATTGCATGGGGGAAGACTGTCAAAAATATCATCAATTAAAGAATGGTGAAATGTCATGGAAGTAGAGAAGGAGGGATCCATTATGATATATATGGAGGTAATCAAGTGGTATTTCAAATGTTTTAAAATGCATTGGGTTTATCATCATCAGAGGCTTCAAGAGTGAAATGTAAATCAAAATTCATGTCAAAGAATATAGGTATAGGACTATTAATATGAGAAATCATAGGAATGTGGTATTGAGATTTAGGATTTGAAATTTTCATGATCTAAGACTTTAGATTTGTTTCATATTTATAATATTTTAAATTATGGATAATTTTGATACATTGGCTACCAGAAGATGTAATAACACTCATACAATGAGTCCATAGATGTCCTAAATTCATGTTATAAGGTAAAGGAAGATCAAGGAACATAATTTTGGTTCAAATTATTTTGGGTCCAATTATGATGAGAAGCTAAATATAACCAAGTGTTTTTTAGTTGGTTTTATCAAATACATGACAAGTAAGGTGAGTTTGTTTAAGGTTTTATTTTCAGTATTCAATTTGTTAGATGACCCAAAGAGAGGTAAAATCAATGTCTAAGCATTCATATAACAAGACTTTTCTAATTAAGGTATTATTGATTACAATTTTAGTAAAGAGTGGTGTATCATCAACTTAAAAAATAATTTCATCACTAATAATATCATATTCATGGAATTAATTATTGGGTTTTGTGCAAGAAGAAATTATTTTAATGGTGTGAAATTTTATGGATGGGGGACCTCAAAAGATAAATTGGGTATCTCAAAATTGTTACATGGGGGATCTACAATGTCTTTGATTTGTTGCATAAGGAACATGTGATGATAATGAGAATTATAACTAACTCCATGAGTGTAATTTCAAGGATTAGAATTAAGTTTATCCAAAAAATTACAATAAGGTTTGAAAAAAGAATTAGCACAAGGATTAGGTTCATTAGAAATGGTGTTCTTTGTAAGAATGGAGGAACTAGGTTTAGTATCTGTGTGTGTGGAAGACTCATCACTAGTGGCTAGTTATAAGGATCATGAAGGAGTAATTATAGTATTTTAAATAAGTTGTTCCTTAGTGGAGGGATTCTTAGGTTTGGTGACATGATCTTTGTGGGTGGGCTTATGATGTTAATTTATTTTAGCCATTTTCACATTCTGATAATTATTATAATATTGATCATAGTTAGCGTCCACAACATAAAAAAATTAATTTATATATTGTGTATTGGGATAAAAAAAATAATTTTTGAGCTTTATGATTGGTAAATTTGGGTAAAAATATTTTGATAAGCTTAAGGTACTGATGATGAATCTTGATCATAGCATCATGATAAAAACCATCTCCTAACATTAAGGAATCCACAAATTTTTTAAGGGCATGAAAATTTTCATGAGAGTGACCAACATGAGCATGGAAATGATAATTTTTTTTAGGATCATACCATGAGGGAGGAGCATTGGTAGTGTGAATGAAAGGTTTGTATGGGGGTAATAACTTACTCATTTCTAAATGTTTAAGGGTGGGTGGGAAGGAGTTTGAATATCATTTTTTCTCTTATTTTTGCATGAGGAGGTGTAGATTTATATTTTTTAATGTTTATTATGTTAATTTAAGTTTGCAAAGAATCCCTAATGATATTATGGGAAGGTTCAAATTGAGTCATGAAAAAACCTTATAATTTGTCCTAATCAAAAACATCATCTAGAGTTTGGGGAGAGAAAATTTGATCCTTGTCTTGAAGGGAGGTGTAAGAGCAATGATGAATATTTTTAAAATATTATCATCACTCATGTTATGATATTCTTTGTGAGCTAATTAATTCAATATTTTTATAAACTTATGGGTATATTCATTAAGCAATTTCTTAACATTGATTAAATAGCTAAGGCTATTTTTAGGGAGATTAGTGTGTTTAAATTCCTTAACTAGATCACTAAATAATATTATAGTTTAAAATTGAATGTTTATGGAGTTGGTTATACCATTCTAAAACATCTCTTTTAAATGTTTTTAAAAACAAATATTAGTAGTGAATGTATTGTTTTGGACCCATTCCTTGTATAGATCGCCAAAATATTTAAAGAAAAAAACTAAATCCTTAGTCCAATCATATGTAATAGTTAGATAATTGTTTCCAATCAATATATACACAATAAAGGGAGTTAGATGTTCATTTTGAATATTTTGAAACATTTTGTTATGCATAATAGCTTGAGGAATGATGTTCCTATTGGCATATCGAATAAGAGAGGGAATAAAATTTTAGTTATGTTGAGAGAAATGGTGGGAGGTTGACTTTACATTTATAAGATATTATTTTATATTTAAAACATTTGGGATTTATTAGTTGTTTTCAAAAATTCATTTTTTGAATCATTTGTGTAAGAATTTGAGTTTTATTAATAGGTGGATTTTGATTATTAGGTAGGGTGGAGTCTCAGTATTGGTAGGGAAAGTGTTCAAAAGATTAGTGGGGTTTACAGGGTTAGTTTAAATTATTCTAATGGTGAATTATGGAAGTTTGGATAAAGTACCATTTATGTTAGGAATATAAATGGTATTATCATCTATGTTTTTAGATATATGGGAATCATCTAGATCAGCATTTTGAGTCATTCAACCCATGTTATAGTTGATAGATATAGATGGTTATTAGAAGTAGTTTCACCATGAAGTATGGTCATCCTTAGTAGAAAAATTTGTAAATAATAACCCATGTAAAATATAATTAGGTTAAGCTATCAAGAAATATTATAGTAGGTGATTTCAATATTTTGAAGTGGATTTGATAATTAATAGGGTATGTGATTGATTATAGAAAATTAGTTTTATCATCCTAACACAATATACTCATTTTTTAATGAACTATATCAAATAAAATATATTATATCAAACCTATTCAATTTATTCAATAAAAATAGGGATATGAAGATGTACTATATAGACCATGGTCGATGTAATCAAAGTAAAAGACAAATATATCGATATTAGTTGATGTATTTAGTAAATGGATATAGTGATTAAAAATAATGACCATGAAATGTACTATATCATTTGTGATTGATACAGGTACACATACATAAATGTAAAAGATAGACCATATCAACCCTAGTTAATGTAGTCAAATCTAGGGTTAAATTATTAGTATTATAAAAAAATTATGTCGATCTTAGTTAATATAATATGATATACAAAGGAAAAAGGAAAGTAAACTTATTAAACTTTATCAAACCTATTTAATTTAGTCTATTCACACATACAAATATATCGACACTACTTAATGTAGTTAGAACACATAACACATAATTGTATTAATGTTATTTGATACAATATACAATATAGAATAGAGTAACAAGCATCAAATTATAAATTTAACTATTTTTTGCAAACTATATATACAAAATAAAGATCAAGTGGATGTACTAAAAGGATGTGACTAATTTTTAGGCTCTTAAAGATACTTTCTTGTCTATTAGATAGTGTTGGCCCAATATTTTAGAGCACTAACTATGGAATAAATATCATTTTTATAGCCAATTAAACCTAATTTCAAGGGTAAGTTGAGAGTAACTTCCTAGTGCTAACTAGTATTTAGTGCACTATAGAATTAGATAGATGGTTGGATTCTTAAGGTTCAATAAAAAAATAAAATCCTAGGCATTTCCTAAATACCATGATGTACATGGAAATTGAATTCTATGTTTACCTTAATACTATGTATATGAGTATTTGAGCAAGACCCTTATGAAAAAATATTTGTAAAAAATAGACAAGTATTGTAAATAGAACATTTCATAACCCTTCATGATAGTTGCTAAGTAATTTGAAAAATTTTGGAACATTATTTCTAGGGAAATCCAAACAAAGAGAAAATAAAAGTCAAAAATCAGTTTTTATCTTTTAATGAATGGGAAAAAATATTCAATCAAATTGAAAGCAAATGTTTGATTAATTATTGATAAGAAAATCTAACTTTCCTTGTTTATTCTAATAATGAAAGGAGACAAAACCATATTAATGCAAGCCAATGTAGTTTTTTAAATAGTAAAGATAGAGTAAATTAGATCGAATAGGGTTGATAAAATTTAGTGGCAATAAATGCAAACATACAATACTATCAACCAGGGTTGATATATTTTAACAAGAAAAAACATAATTTCTAACTATATTGGGTTGGGTCGATATGGTTATCTGTGTAAAATTAATGTTGATAGAATAAAAAATTTGATGTAAAAATAACTTAATGGAATTGACTATAAATAAAAACTATATTAGATTGGATCAATATAGTATGGCATTAAATTACCATTAATATAACACTAGATCAACCTTTATTGATTTAGTTGGTTAACTAAAAATAATGCAGATCTGAGTGTGAAAATTGGATCATCCTGCATCAGAGTAGCCTACTAGAAAAACATAAAATTAATGGTGCATTGATTTGTGTCAATTTATTTTCCTTTAAAATGTACATAGATTATTCTAGATCAACTTAGGTTGATGTAGTTTACAAATATATAGAAAAATAAAACAAATAAATAAAACTAGATCAAGATTAATCAATATAGTTGGCTCATTGAAAAATAAATACATAAATTAAACTAGATTAGCTTGCATCAATGTAGCATATTTAAAAACATATAGAATTAAAATATTATTGACTTGCATCAATGTATGTTTATTGAATATACATATATAATCTATTATATTGACCTACATTAATGTAGTCTATTGAAAAGATAGATAAATAAAATTGTATCAACCTATGTCAATATAGTTTGGTAAAGGAGAAAAGTCAATGGTTAGGTAATATCAGGTTCACCAAAATGTATGAAATGAAATAGGATTAACCTAAAACTTATCCTATCTAAGATATCTAAAATCTAAAAAGGTAAATTAAATAGAGCCCATTGATACTTAGTTATATTGGGGTATGACCAAATGGATCCACTAAGCATAGATAGAAGAACACTTATAACATATCATCAATAAATAGGGTCTAAAGCATCTAGTTAATCAATATAATGGAATAACCCTAACTAGGTCTTATAATATCAATTGAATCATGTATTACCAATATAGCAACACAAATAAGGAAGATGATCAAACTAAAAAGGGTAAGGAACCATCATGGATAATTTTGATAATAGACCCTTAAAACTTATTATAAAATCTTGGTGAATTCTAGATTTAAAGGATAATTCAGTTGGCTAATCTTTGGCAAAATCTACACACAAGTATAAATTGACAGGCACTTTCTATTAGCTCTTTTAATAAACTTATAAATATATGGAAAATCAAACACTATATTCAAATTAGTAAATAATGGAAAAAAATCCATAGTTAAACCCCTTTTCCCAAACACATTCATGGGTAAATATGCTTGAGGTGGAATAATGATTATGATTAGTGGATACCCCAAGTTTTTTAGAAAAACTATTTTGCTTTACCTTATGAAATTAGGGGTAGTCTATCCATTTCAAACACTTGGTCAAATGAATACATCCAAACAAGGAGGACATGAGAGACAACATGCATAAAAACTATTATAGACCCATCTAAAACCTAAAATTTAAGTAGGTGTGTGTGACTAAAAAAATTAAAAAAAAATCACCACATCAATGCCCAAACACACATTCATAAGATATTTGAGGTCTTATTTATCTTTTTACTAAACAAATAATCCCCAAAAATGTAAAGATCTTATTGATCTCATTATTAAACAAACAATCCCATGAGATAAATAGACTATTTCTAATATTAAGAGTTTTTATATAAGATGAAAAAAAGGTTTTCACACTATGAGCAAAGATATAATGAAAAAAATAAGATGTAAGCAGCTTGAATCCCTTAAAAGATAGGTAAAATTCATTATAACTGTCAAAATATTTATAGATATGTAGGAATTATATTTATTACTTGGATTGTACTTCTTTGTTGGCTACTTAGGCTCCTTCACTCATTTCATGATTCCCACAACCACAAAGGAATAAAACTTTAACAAAAATGAACTTATATGAATTTAGGTTTTAGGGTTTTGTAGTTATAGAATTTTATTAAATTTGAAGCACTTATGTATATTTTTTTTATAAGAGGTAATTTATGTTAATTAAAAAACCAATGTAAAAAGAGGTTAGAGGATGAGAATTATAAAGTTAGGATCTTATTTATGGTTCCTTCACTTTAATGATTTAATTTGTCCTTCTTTTTAAGGACTAAATTTGATGTCTATGTGACTTAGTATAAATTTTGTAATACATTTAAGTCTCTCAAAAGACCAACCAAATAGTATAATAAACTAAGTATAGAAAATATTATGACATAAATTTAGGGTATAGAGTATAAAATGACTATGGGGCCATAGGGAAAGATAACTATGAAAATTGAGGATGACATAACTGAAAAAAATGTTCAAGACATTTTCATACTCTTAAAATTATAAACTATATAATAAAGTCTGCCAAAATGTCTTAACCATATCCATATTGGCCTTTCAAATATTTTTTTATTTCAATTAATAAACCATGACAACCAAAATATAAGTATTACCTTAAACATTTAAAAATAAAATACAATATGATCATGAGGCTCTATTGTGTTTATTCAGTTTGTTCTTTGTGTATTATTTGAAAGAAGTATCTTGCATGCCATTATTTCTCAGAGGAAATTAGTTTCTTCTTTTTTTATAAGTATGTGGTAAATAAAAACAAAAAAATATAATAAATTGAGTATATAAAAAATTATGAAAAAAAAATTAGAGTATAGAGTATAAATAATAAATTGACTATGGGGTTATAAGGCAAGACAACTACGGAAATTGTAATATAATCAGACCAACTTGGTCATTAGATGATGTGCTTTTGAAAATTCAAATATTTTCCATTTCTTAAATTCAATTAACATTATTATAATATAGCTAATGGATGTAGTTTTAACTCTTGAGGCATCATTTTTATCACTGTTAAATTTTGTAAATTCATTATCTTGAACAATAATAGCTAAAATTATATTTTAGATATAGAAGCCATGGATTAAATGATATTATTTGTTTTATTGTGTAAATATAATATAATATGAGGATTTTAAAATCATAAAGTAATTCCAAGACACATCGATGAGGCATATCTAACTTTAGGTAATAATGAATTCTTAAGTTTTTTAAAGATCATAATGGAGCTCTAGTGTTCTAATGTGGACCTCCTAATTTGATTATGAATTTGAAATTAAGACACAATGCTTCAAGTAATTACTCAAGTGGCATGGTATAAATTAAGTACATACCTCTATAAGTCTCTCAAAATACCAACTAGATAACGTAATGAGCTGAGTATAGCAAAACATGTGATAAAAAATTAGAGTATAGAGTATAAACTGACTATGTGGCCATAGAGCAAACAACTATGAAAAATGAGGATGAAATAACTAAAAAAAAATTCAAAACATTTACATAGCTTTAAAATTATAAACTATATAATAAGGTCTACCAAAATGTCTTAACCATATCCATAATCAATAATGGTCTTTTAAATATATTTTTATTTCAATTAACAAACCATGCCAACTAAAACGTAATCATTACCTTAAACATTTAAAAACAACATACAGTATGAAAATATCCTTATATTTTATATGATTTGTTATGTTTTTAAAATGTTAACCTCATTTTCAATTCATCTTCATCTTCTTTATTAAGGATGTATACAATAGTTGTGAAGGTTGCCAAGAAAATAAACAAGTCTTACATCTAATGAATCATGTTTTAGCCTTGATAAAATCAATAAATAAATGTATGTAACATGATCAAGATTCAATATGAACCTAAGGGAGAGGTTGAAATCAATAATATTTTTTTGTTTTCTTTTATGTCCCAAAAATATGGTTCTCTAAGGCTTTTTTGTGTAGTACATATAGTTAGATCATGTGTAGTACTTAGTATAAATTGAGTACAAACCTATGTAAGTTTCTCAAAAGACCAACTAGATAATACAATAAACTAATTATATCAAAAATTATGATAAAAAATTAGAGTATACATTATAAACTGAATATGGAGCCATAAAACAAGACAATTATAAAAATTGAGGATGATATAACTAAAAAAATATTCAAAACATTTTCATAATTTTAATATTATAAACTATATAATAGTGTTTGCCAAAATATCTTAGCCATATCCATAATCAATAATGGTATTTCAATTTTTTTATTTCAATTAACAAACCATACCAACCAAAATATACTTATTACCTTAAACATTTAAAAATAAAATACAATATGAAAAACTCTCTAAATTTTATATGGTTGGTTGTGTTTTCAAAATGTGATCCCCATAGTTGATTCATATGTATCTTCTTTATTAGGGTTGTATACAACAGTTGTGAAGGATGCAAATAAAGTTAGCAATTTTTCTAGCTAGTAGATCATGTTTTAGCCTTGTCAAAAATAGTAAATAAATATATGGAACGTGATCAATATTCAATATGATCTTGAGGGAGAGGTTGAAATAAATAAATGAAAATTGTTATCCTTTGTGTCCCAAAAATATGGTTCTCTATGACCCTTTTTGTGTAGTACATATAGTAAGATCATGTGCAATACTTAGTATAACTTGAGTATAGAACTCTGTAAGTCTCTTAAAAGACCAAATAGATAACATAATAAATTAAGTATAAAAAAATTGTTACAAAGAATCAGAGTATAGAGTATAAAATGACTATGGGGCCATAGGTCAAGACAACTATGAAAAGTGAGGATGACATAACTGAAAATATATTCAAAACATTTTCATAGTTTTCAAATTATAAACTATATAATAAGGTCTGCTAAAATTTATTAACCATATCCATAATCAATAATGGCCTTTAAAATATTTTTTATTTCAATTAAAAAAATATGTCAACTAAAATATAATTATTACCTTAAACATTTATAGAAAATTACAGTATGAAAACCTCTCTACATTTTCTATGGATGGTTATGTTTTCAAAACATGAGCCTCACAATTGATTCATTTGTATCTTATTTATTAGGGTTGTATATAAAATTTATGAAGGCTACGATAACAAGTAGTCAAGTATTATATCTAGTGGATCATGTTTTATCTGTTTCAAAATCAATAAATAAATGTATGTAACATGATCAATATTCTATATGACCCTGAAGAAGAGGTTGAAATATTTTGACTACCAAAGCTTGGATTCCACCAATATCTTGCATAATTGACTAGAAAATTTTATAAATGATCACATATGTGTTCAATAAGTTTACATTAATCTTGTGGGTGATGTGTTGGACTAACATTATATTTTGCCTTGATTATCCCCTCAATATGTCAGTGTCAATTCACTCAAAAAATGGTGTAATATCTTAACCTCAATCCATATATATTTAATTCCACCTACACCATAGTCAATGATAAAAATAAAATAAACATTACCATATAGAATGAAGTGCATGCTTATTTTACTTATTTTTATAAATGGTGCCAAAAAATATTCAAAACATTTTCATAGTTTTAAAATTATAAACTATATAATAAGGTCTACCAAAATGTCTTAACCATATCCATAACTAACCTTTAAAATATTTTTTATTTCAATTAGCAAACCATGCCATCAAAAAATAATTATTACCTTGAGCTTATTATGTCCTAGGTGGTCTCTTTCTCTCGATTACAAATAACCAATACATGTCTTGTATAATTTCCTCGTAAATAAAAACCATACATGAATATTAACTATGGTGAATATGTGTCCCAAAATAGAAGTGAGTATAATTTATAAGGAAATTCAAAACACATGTATAATAAATTATATAAAATTGAGGCTATTTAACCTATGTATATTTTTAAATAATTATCCATTTTCAAAATTGAAAAAAACTACTTATAGCCTTTTGGCTATAAATAACCTCTAAAATTTTCCTTAGGAACCATAGTAGGCAAATAGGGGCCTAAGTTATCTAAAGTGGGAAATGACAAGTTCAAAAAACTCTATAGACACATCAAGTAAAGTGTAGATAATATTCAAACAAGGATTTATAAATCCATTCAAGCTATTAATTATGTAATATCTATCTATCAAATGAAAGAGCTAGAGTTATAAATACTTACCTTGAACAATTTTAAATAACCTTGTCAAGCGTCAATCTCCCCCTTGGCCAATGATACCTTAAAATAGATTATTGAGATTGTAAGGATCATAAAGGGTGAATCAATATCTAGGCTAAAATGACTCCTATTTCATCCAATATTCCATAAGACAAGCTTTTTCCCTCCAAGACAATATCTAAGCAATGGATTCTCCAAATGTAGACTTAAGCAAAATTATGAGAAATAATAGTGTGAAAATGAATGATCCTATCTATTTAATAAAAATAAGAATTACATTTATAGTGTGGAGTGGTCCTAACTTTCTCAATATTTTAATCTATACCATCGACTAGCCTTGAAGTAGTTTGAAAATTATCATTTAACCTTGAACTAAATCAACTAGGATTAACCTAGTTTTGAAATGTATGCTGTAACTTTTGGACTATCTTGACTTGGGCCAACCTAGTTTGAAATTTAGTGAGAGGTAAAAAATACTACATCAAAATTTGTTGATATAGTTAAGAAAGATAGGTCTTGGTTTAATTAGGGGATATTAGGAGGAAAATTTCTTAGGGGATCAATTATGGGGGAAGTGTAGTGAATATAGGCATGATAGATAAACAACAATGTCTCTCATAAAACACCATCAATTTTCCTATCCCTTTTTTAGTGCACTCTTTAAGGCATGCACACAAAGATATTAAACTCAATAGGTTATTGTAAGAGATAAAGAGTTAGTAAAAGATAAATTTTTAAAATATTATGTATATAATAAGTACATTACTATGATGAAATATGATCCATATATTCACATGATTATATAATATGTTATATTTATACATGATATGATATAATTAAATTTATTTTTGATATGGGTAACTTATAGGAGACATCCCTTATCTCAAAATGGGGGTATTACAGTGGGCTTGCCATGGATACATAAGCATTCAAGAACAAAAAATTAGATTTTAAGAATTAGAGTACAAATTTTAGAGATTCAAAATCATTAAAAAATGAGACAATTTTAGTTACATGGCATATATTAGTACATCATTAAAAATTACGGGGGCATATGCACTTAATTTATATATACTTGAGTACACATTCATACACACTTGAGTGCAAATACATGGGTATATGTACATAATTTATAGAAAAAATAATCACATGTTTTCATGTATACACACATTTAGGATATAGTTTCTTAGACTCAACATATATATGCATAGCATTGTATGTCAACTAGTACAAATACATGGGCATGATACTGGTTCATGCACATATACAAATTTTTATATTCATGGGACACAATAATGGTTCAATCACATAAATACTATGAAAATTTATCATTCGCATAGTTCCAAATGGGTATGATACCAATTCATGCATATTTACTCATTTTGAATAAATCACTATTACAATTGTTTATTTTCAAAACTAGATTTTCAATCCATGCCAAGTAGTGAACAGATTTATAAATCCATTTATAGTGGTTGATTCATGATTTTATGATTAAATTACACTTAGGTTCAATAATTTTCAATTCCCATGACATTAATTATAATGAACCCAT
Source organism: Torreya grandis (assembly GCA_037957365.1). Classification (NCBI taxonomy): domain Eukaryota; kingdom Viridiplantae; phylum Streptophyta; class Pinopsida; order Cupressales; family Taxaceae; genus Torreya; species Torreya grandis. Next base: position 936,037 of record JARHVA010002433.1, on the reverse strand, counting down.
CATGCAGTTATCATTTTTATCATATCTAGTAGTTATTTGGGTTATTACATCACATAATTCTCCCCACATTTATGAGGGATGTGTCATGTTTTCTTGCAAACCCAAGTGATTGCATAGTTTTGAAAATTAGGTTTTAATCACTCTCATTTTATCCATGGTTTAATAAGAGGAAAAAATCTTCAAGTGTTTTAGTAGAAATCAACTTTATCTAGTGCTTCAATAAGGAATCATCATCTACAACAAGTTGAAAGGGAAACATGGTTTTCACCAACACATGTGTACTCCTTCCTTTATCTTTAATTTTAAAATTTTAAAATTTAGATTTTATATTTTGTTGGGTGAATATTTTGTCATCAACTGACTGATGGCAAAATGGGGATATCAGCCACAACATAAGGGAGATTTACACCACGAGGAGTGTGGCTTTACCAGATCTAGATGAGGTAAATCTCTCCTCTCATCAAGGGGAGGTTCCCTATCAATATTTACATGTTATAAGCATATATATAATTAAGTAGAAAATAACACATGGGGGGGGGGGGTAGAACAGCATCTGCTTCTCTTTATTCAGAAGTAATGTATAAAGAACAAAAGAGGAAAATCCCTGGTCTAAAGCTAACAACACTCCTCTTCTTTCAGGAATGGTCTCAAACAAAGAGCAAGAGATTACCTGAAGTAAAAAACTTCACAAGAATGCTCACGCGAACACAAAGTCTTCCGTAACTTCTCCACAGGTCTGGAACGAGTACAACCGTAGAGTAAAGTGAAGCGCAAAGTCTTCACCTGAAACTACAAAAGATAAAAGAATCCCAAAGGTAAAAGTAGCACAAAGTCTATCTCCTACCCTCAAGAAGTGACCTTAGATAATAATAACAAACCCACTTGCTTATTAAATCAGATAAACAAGATGTTACCAGGAAAAATACATAAGAACTATTTCCTAAATAACACAGACAATCTCAACACAAAGTCTGAAATAACCTGCTTCTCATTCATTCAACAGAATATGATTTACAAGTTTGAGCACAAAGTCCCAAAAGTTGCTTCAATTTCAGCAGAGTGTTTGCTATTGAATTTTCCAAAAGATCCTTTTTACAAATGAGGTCTCCACTATATATAGGGAGAAAAATCCTCAAAAATAGAAAAATAATAAAATATAAAATATCTTGGTCAAAGATGACTCATCTTTGAATTTTAGATATTTTCCAAAAATATTTTATTCGTAATTACATATTACAAAATTTGCATGCATTTTGCACAAAATAGAAATGCATAAGGATAGAAGAAGAGAGAAAGAGAAAGAGAGAGTGTCAATTCTTGCCGCCAGACTTCTTCAAATGAGCATCGTACATGGTGATTGATGCCTGAATTCCTATGCTATTCGGTGCAACTACATTTTGAGAGATGACCCTTGATCTGATTAGTGCATCTTTCAATGCTGTGATGGCCTTAGAGTGGCCAGTTAACCTAGATTTTAAATTCTCCAAAGTTAACTGAGCATCCAGAATGCTGTCCATTGAAGTCATTGAGAAAGACGCCCCTTTGAAATCCTTCTGGATCATCCCTTCAAAATTTTGAATCATTTCATCTACTGGAAGGAACTGATGATCCTTGGAGGTCAAGTCGCAGGGTAGCTCTTCTAATTTGTTTAACAAGCTCAGGTCACTTTTATCACCAGCTTCCTTGAAAGCTTTGAAATCATCAATTAGATCTTTGAGTACCTGAATCCTAAAGATCATCGACTCCTTGATCTCAACATAAGAATTTTTGTTGGGGATGACACCGATAGATATCAGGGTACTCTTTTTTAGATCTTTCATTTCCTTCCATCTGTCGAGATATTTCTCCAAGCCATCAATTTCCTGAGAGACAAGGGAGACAAAATTGTCTACCTGAGCTTTCAACCTCTTTATTTTCCCTGTTCTTTTCACAACCTCAAATAGCAGAGAGATTCCATGGTTGTGCATTTTGTCAATATATTCCTCCATTACTTTCCCCTTCAAATAAGTCTTTTTAGCTTTTTGAATGACTGAATCATCCACAGAAAAGGCCTCTGGAGTCGCTACTTCAGGTGGGATAGTGAATCTTCTGATTACTGCCGTTAACTACTCAGCCTTGGCTTTATAAAAATCCTTCATCTCTTTTTTCTTGTCAAACTTTTGGACCATAATGTCCATTGCTGCCTGAAGATCACTCTTTGCCCCTTCATGAGTAACTTTGCCAAGTTCAACACGAGAGAGGGAATAACTGCTCATCTCAAAACCTTCAAGGGCTGCGTCCTGAGGAGGTTTGGCAATTTCTAGAAATTTTTGCCCCTTCTCTTCGACTAACCTGGAGAGAATTTTTGGCCTTTTAGGAGCCTTTGCTTTTGTTGGTATGATCTTACCAAAGTCGAATTCATCTGGGGAGATGGCCATTTTCTTTCTTTTAGGTGTGAAAGTAGACATCCATGGTGGGAGAGAAGTACCTGTTGCAACAATAGTCACCTCTACTAGTGTCATTGTAGCAGCTTCCACACTACTGGTGGTGACAGTAGTCGTGATTGGAGTGATCGGCAAAACTTTACCAACTGCTGATTCTGGATCAGGTGTAGGGCTTGGAGGTAGGTTAAAAGACGGAGATGATAAACTCAAAATGGATGCAGAAGAGCGAGGTGAACCTGCTGAAGGATCCTGAGGATCACCAAAAACAACTTTGGAAGGGGAAGTGGGTCCAGAAGAGGGGACACTGATGGGAGAGATAGGATAAGTGGGCACCGTAGGAGATTGAGGAGGAGGAGAGGAGCTCTGGATCAGCCGTGCTTGTCTCGGTGAGGTTGGAGACCCAACACCTAGTCATTCCAAAGGTTGATCCGTTGTCCCCATTGGTTGAGCTGCCTGTACCCTGGGGCTTTGTTCTTTGGTTCCTTCGGCTGCTGCCTCAGGCTCTTATGATGACCTAGGCTTTTTGGATACAAAGATGATCCTAGGCTTGTGAGGCTTAGAAGATGAAGGAACGTCATCTTTGTTTTTGGTTCAGCTTTCTACCTTTCTCTTCATCTCTGCTTGGTATTCAGCCTCTGACCCTGTGATGAACTCTTTTAGGGTGATCCCCTTTGCTTCCAACCAACTATTGGTGTTAGCCAATATTGGTTCAAATCTTTTCCTTAGAGAGGTCAATTCTTTTTGAGACCAGTTAATCGGAGGAAGAGGGGAACTAGCGACCTTCTCTGTCAAATATCTGTTGTTCATGATATTCCCATCATCAATCAACCCTGAAGGGATCTAAGCAAGCCTGAGGTACTCTATCTGCTCTAGCGTGAGATGGCAATAGTCCATCTTCCTTATCTCTTCAGCCGTCCTCATATCCACCCAGATGTCCTCAATCATGGGCTCGTGGAACTGAGTCTTCCTTTGGATCATCTCTCTAACTCCCCTATAATCAAATTTTTCCCGTCTTTTAAATGATTTGATGCTAACCATCTGCATCTCTATTTCTATAACCCTAGCTTTAGTCGATGTAGCAACTGAAAATCTGCCAATCTAGATAGGAAACTTGAAATCGGGTCTCTTAAGCTCCATCTATTTTGAGTGCACGACGGCCAGTTGTCGGCAAAGCTCCATTAGGACCAACCTATCTGAAGGGAATCTAGGGAGCATATAAGGGTATCCTTGGTAGAAACCCACCTGAAGATAATAAAATGTAGAGAACTGGAGGAACATGCAGCCAAAACTATTCACTATTGTCCAGGCCTCGTCTGATATTCTCTTCTGCTCCAGTTGAGGATCGAAGAGACATAGGAATACGGCAAAGAATGCGTCATTCACTCATCTGAAATGATGTGTTGACCCCTAAAGTGTTAGCTGTAGATAGTATGAATAGACTGGGGTGGTCTTTCTATCTCCTTCTATTGTTAAACTTGGGAAAGATCGCATGACAACAGCTATGTAGACCAGGTACGAGGTCATGTAGAATTTGAAAGAAGTTTGTACCCTAGTCAGTTGCTCGTGAATAGCATTGTTGATTTGTTCCCCCCAGAAGATGGCCTGTTTGCCTTGTAGGATGATCTTAATGAATGGATACATCCATTCATGGAATTGTGAAGAGGACGAGAGGCCTCGTACTCTGCTGAGGAGGGTGATTAAGTCACCAGCTTCTTCAATGAAGTCACTTCTGGGGAAGCTTTTCGGCCATCTAAATAGACTGGCCCTCAGGGTTTTTAACCATTTATGGTTTATGACCTTCTTTGCCCTCTCAGGGTCTTTGTCATACTCCCTTTGCACGTTCTCGAAGTCAATTTGGGTTACTTTGGTGGCTGGTGGACATAGGAAAACTTTGTCGATAAATTTGGGGTCCAACTGAATGATCATGCTGCCACTGGCGTCTGAGACTGATCTGGTCTCTTTGTCATAAAAGTGTGCACATTGAAGGACGAACTCTGCATGATGTACTGCTACTAGGAAGGCAGCCACCAGGTGGATGTTGTTCTTAATAATCCTCTTTATCCCAGTGCTAAGATTTGTTGCTTTGGTTCATCCTAGGAATTCGACCATATCTATGTGGCCGATCTCGGTGTCTTGAATGTCATCGACATTCGAGGTGACCGCTGTGAGTAGAAAGACGCCCTGGTACTTATATTTCATCATCTTTGCCTTTGAAGGAGATACTTCCGTCATAGGGGATGATCTTGATTAGACAGGAGCAGGTGTGCAAAAGTTCCCTGAAGGTGCTGCAGCCATAGTCGAAAGGAGAGTGAGAGAGAGGGAGAGCAGTTTAAGTGACATAGGCCATGAGAGGTCACTTAAATAGGCTAGGTCAAACAAAGGAGCGAGTAATGAGGAAGAAAAAATGTGAAAGGGACAACTCAAGAAAAACCCCGAGAGTTGGCTGAAAAAAGAAGAAAAATGCAGGGGCGGCAAAAATCACCGCCCTTGCATGGAAAATGCAGGGGCGGCGAAAATCGCTGCCCTTGCAAGGAAGATGCAGGGGCCATGAAAATCGCCGCCCTTGCAAGGACACCATAGGGAAAGTGTGGAGGTGGCAAAAATTGCCGTCCTTGCTCTTGGACAAACAAAGTGTGGAAGGGCGACAAAAATTGCCGCCCTTGCATAGAAGAAAAGAAAAATGTGGGCGGTGAAAATTGCCGCCCACGCGAGGCCATGGGTAGGAAAAGGGGGGGAGAGGGAAACAAAAATAAAAACACCTAAAAACTACCAAAACAACCTAACAAGAAATAAAAACAAGAAATAAATCAATCGACAAACCCTACCTGGAAAACGCGCATGCCACGAGGTTGGATCTGCGAGCTAGTGCGTCAAAATGTCACTTAAGGTGCTTAGGTGAAAGAGGTAGGAGGAGGAGAGGAAGCAGTGAGAAGAAAGAGGCTCAAATTGAAATATATAGGGTGAAAAACTCACCCCAACAACCCAATGTGTGTGGCCATTAATGCCTTGCATGGAAATCGAGACGTGCAAGGGCGGTGAAAATTGCCGCCCTTGCATGGAAAAATGTAGGGGTAGCGAAAATCACTGCCCTTGCATGGAAAAATACAAGGGCGGTGAAAATCGCCGCCCTTGCATGGAAAATGCAAAAAGAGACTAACTCTAGAAAGAGGAGAAAAAGGAAAAGGGGAAGGGAAAACTTGGCCTTGACGGGATAGTAACCACTCCCCGATCTGACCAAGACAAAAAATGAATTAAAGAACTCGTATCGGAAAACGAGATAGAGAGACGAGAGATGAAATAGACAAGTTTCGTAGGGGTTGCTTCCAAAATGAGCAAAGTCGATTTTGGAAACAATAGCTGGCTCCTGTTGGGAAACTTCTGCTTGTTGAAAAGATAAGTGAAAGTAGAAAACCAGTCTCAAAGTGCCTTCATCCCAGCCATTGGGCTACGGAGTTAAGCAAAAAATGAGAAAGAAAGATAGACAAAAAACAAGAACTGTACATATTTTACAAATGGACTCATCCGAGCTTCAAGGGTTGAAAAGCTTTAGATGTTGTCCATTGTGAAGTAGTGTAAACGGTGTTCCATCTTTATACTCCAGCAAAAAGTTGGCTTCGCCACAGAGCTGCTGAATGGTGAACGGACCCCTCCACAGGGAGTCAAATTTGCCGTGCATCCCTTTTGGTTCACGCCGCTTGTCCCATAACAATACTTGATCTCTGACTTGGAACTCACACGCTTTAGCTTTTTTTATCAAAAAGTGCCTTCACCCGGTTTTGATGTTCCCTGATCCGATCCACCACCATAACTCATTGTTTGTTTAACTCAGTCAGACACATGATCTGCTTGTCAACTGAGCTTTTAAAGGTCGAGTCTTCGATTGCTCTGGTTAATCTGAGTGCTAGTAGTTCAAGGGTGATGAGGATTTTTGCATTTCATCCATATAGGAGTTGGAAAGGTGACATACCTATAGCTCTTTTAGGTGTTATCCTGTCGGCCCATAAAGCATCATACAAAGCTTTGTGCCATGTTCTCTGATTGTCATCCACCAACTTCCTGATAATGGTGACCAGGTTCTTGCTACTCAATTTTGCTTGTCCATTTCCCTGAGGGAAATAGTCTGAAGTGTGAGACAAGGTAATCCCATAATGGAAACAAAATTGAGTGATTTCATGTGATGAAAAGCAGGCTGCATTATCTGTCACAATTTTTAGTGGAACCCCAAACCTGGAGATGATATTTTCTTTGAGGAAGGTGCATACTACTTCAGATGTAGCATGCTTAGTTGGTTTGGCCTCCACCCACTTAGTAAAATAGTCTATCACGGTGAGGACATAATCATGTCTGGCACTTGAAGATGGGTTAACTGTGCCAATGAAATCAATACCCCACTACTGGAATGGTTCATCGATCACAACTGGCTTGAGGGGCAAAGTAGGTAGCTTAGGTTTTCTAACGAATTGCTGACACAGTTCACACTTATGCACCCATTTGTAAGCATCCAAAAAAAGAGTGGGCCAGTAGTACCTTGCTCACAGAATCTTGTGTGCCATCACCGATGCGGAGAAATGTCCTCCATAGGCCAAATTGTGGAAAGATTCTAAAAGTATTCCTTGTTGAGCCTTGTCAACACAACGAAGAAATGCCCCATCCAGGTTTCTCTTATAAAGACCATTGTCCCACAGAACATAACCAACTACTTTTAATTTAACATTCTATTTTTCTTTAAAAGAAAGATGAGGAGGACATTCACCATATGTTAGGAAATAAGCAATGTTAGAAAACCACTCATCAGTAGTGGCGACAAAGAAAACTGTGGGCATGCTTTCGATATCTTGATCTTCACTTTTTAATTCGTCTGGAATGTTGTTGGCTATCAATTGGCAGAGGCCCCTTCCTCATACAAGTTTGGTTGGTTTGATGTCCAGATCGAATTCCTAAATTTTGGCAATCCAGTTACCCCTCTTTGTACCGAACTCTTGCTGAGTCAAAATAGATTTTATTGTTGTATCCGGCACGAGAACTTCGGTGTGAGAATTCAGGATATAAAACTTGAACTGCTTGACAGCCTTGACCACGGCGTAAGCATGTTTCTCCATAAGGGAATATTTTAATTCGTGATTTTTGAGTGGGCAACTCATGAATGAAATAGGAGATTCTATATTTTTTGAATTTGGTTGAACCAAAATAGCTGACAGTGTATGCTCAGAGGCGTAACTATATATCTTGAAACCTTTAGTATAGTCTGGACAGACCAAAACTAGTGCCCGAGCGATTGCTTCCTTAATTTCTTTGAATGCTGATTTGCCCTCGGCAGTCCACCTAAATGCGGCATTGCTCTTCATCATGTTGACAATATGACGGGTTTTCTCAGAAAATTTTGGAACGAATCTCCTAAGGAAATTCACTTTTCCAAAGAAAGAGTGAACTGCGGTCTTGCTGGTAGGTAGAGTAAGTTCCTGGATGGAGCTAACTCTTTCTGAATCAATCCTGATGCCTTCTCGGGACACTATGTGTCTGAGAAGTTTCCCTACAGTTACTCTAAAGACAAATTTCTTTGGGTTTAACGAGATGCCGTTTTGACGGTAGCGCTCCAGTACCTTTTGTAAATGGTAAACATGCTCGAAACGCTATTTTGAAAATACCATCAGATCGTCTAGGTATACTACAATGAATTTTCCCATTACATCTTTGAAAGCGAGATCCATAGCCCTTTGAAAAGTGGCACCTGCATTTATTAGACCAAACAGCATCCTGCAGTAAGCAAAAGTGCCCCAGGGGGTGGTGAACGTTGTCTTGTGTTGATCTACTTTCCCGACCTCAACTTGATTATAACCAGAAAAACCGTCAAGCATTGATAACATTTTTGAACCTGTTACCATCTGTAAGACTTGATCCATAATGGGAAGGGGATAGTTATCTTTTATGGACAACTGATTCAGGTTCCTGAAATCTACATAGATTTGAATCTCACCATTTTTCTTTCTGACGAGTACTATGTTAGCAACACATGTTGAGTGATGGATCGAAAAAATTATCCGAGCATCCAGCATCTTTTGTATCTCAGCTAAAATAGTACCTGAGATTTTTGGATTATATTGCCTAGATTTTTGTTTGTAAGGCATAGAGTTGGCTTTCAGAGGGATGTCATGATGAATGTCATGTGGCCTGAGATATTTCAAGTCATCATAAGAGTAAGCCAATATGTCCCTATATTGGCGGAGTAAACTAACAAGCTCAAACCTTTCTTTGGAAGTGCAACATTTTCCAATGTTTACCATCTTAGGGTCGTTCTTGGATCCCAAGTTGACTTGATCAAAATCTTGAGAAGAATTTGAATCTGTTCGTTGCTGTTTGATGAACTTGTCATGGTCATCAAACAGCTTCTCTAGGGAAACCAAACCTTTGGGAATTTTATTCCCCTTGAGCTGTAGAAAATCTTCACCTGTATGGGTCTAGGTTTCAGGGGTCAGTCCGCACTCTCGGGGCTCACTACCTTCAAAACGCAATTGTTTGAAAGTGTCCTTTTGTTCCAAGAAGGTGATGATTTGATCATCATTGTTAAACACCTGCCAGTGGTCGACATTGTCTGGTACACTTGGTCAGAAAACTAGCTCAATAGTATACTTATCTCCCTTAAAATCTGGGTGGGGAATCAGGAGGGTGGTAGAAACAGCTAATGCATCTGCTCGATCATTGAATTCCCTCGGAACGGCAGAGATATTGAAGGCATCAAAATTTTTGATTTGATCCCATACTAGATTGCGATAATGGCGCAACCTCTCATGCTTGGTCTGATAGAGGTTCCTTACCTGACAGACTATCAACTCAGCGTCTCCTTTAGCATGGAGTTTCTTAACGCCCTTTTCTTTGGCAGCCTGTAGTCTAAGAAATAGGGATTCGTATTCGGCCGTGTTGTTAGTATTTTTGAATTGCAATTTGTAGGAAAAAGGAGTAATCTCTCCTTGAGGAGATACCAACACAACTCCCGCTCCTGATCCAGTAGAAGAGCAACTACCGTCGAACTCCAAAGTCCACAGCTCATCAGGTATTACTTTTTCCATAAAAACTTTTCCATTTTGGGGAAAAGGTTGTTTTATGTGTTCATTTTGCTTGGGCATTCCATCCTTCACATCAGCTGAAACCAAAATCAAATCATCACCCATAGGAGTTTCATCTAATGCACCATGGATCTCGTCTGTGGATAAGAAATAAGCGCCCATGCCTGATGACTCAAATAAAATCTGAGCTTCAGGTGCTATGGAATGGGTAACTACATACTTGGCTTCCTTTTCAAGAAGCAACCTTTTCTTGACGCCTTGAACCGAAATCCTTGCTTCAGATAGGTCCATGCTTAACTCACCTCTGACATCCTTACAAAAATTTTGCCCAAGCAAGATGCTGTAAGATGCTGGAACATCCGCTACTAGAACCGTCATTTTAATTCGCTTTTTCAGAAAAGTCACGAAGGCGTATTGGGCATCTTTTATTTGGCCAAGGAGGAGAACTTGCTTGTTTTCCATGGAAAAACACCTCCCAAAAGTTTTGGTTAAAGTTAAGCTGAGAGAATCTGCCACTTTTGCAGGCATGACGTTATCTGAAGCCCCAGAGTCTATAATGCAGTTACTTAATTTGTAACCATTTATGAGCAGGGAAACATAGAAAGGTTCTATTTTTCCAGGAGCGACGGGAGGGGTCACAACCAGATTATTTTGGGCTGGTTTGTCTTTGGGGAGATCAGGAATAACTTTCAAAGGATCTTGTCCTACAGGGACAGCTTTATTTTTAACATACTCTGCTAACCTATCAAACTGCTCTGGGTTAGCTCTCAAATACTCAACCTCTGTCATTTGAATCTTAGTCTTTCTAGCATGATCAATAATATCGAATGATTGGAAAGTGGTTGCAATAGAAGAAGAAGAAATCCCCTCATCAGGGGCTTTGACAGGTACTACGCTAGCCTGAGTAGTAAGAGAGGGGAATATTGAGTGATTGGGAGTAGTTACTCTTTTATGAGTTACCTGATCTTTTGATTGCAGAGGTAATGGAGTCCCGCATTGGGCAATAAAAAATGCTGGCTAGGGCTCATCATCCACTTTCCCTTTGTCAGCGTGTGAAGCCGACTGATTTTGAGATCTGGTAAAAACAGCATAAGCTCCCTCCGAATCTTCCCCTTTACTTCCAGCTTCATCTTGATAATCTAGGAAATTGATACTGGAGTCACCAGCTAATTCCTCATCCTGTTCATCAAAGAGGTTAGCACTTTCTGATTGATCTAGCTGCGGCTGAAAGGAGTGGTCGTGCTCAGCTTCTAAGTATCCAACCGCTGAATTTGCAGGTGCTGCTTTAATGGCTAATCCTCTTGAAGGGGGAGGTAGGTGGTTTGATTATCCTTGGGTTCGGGTAGTATTACCTTGATATGGCTAATTCTTAAATGTCCTCCTGGGTGCATCTCGATAGGTAGGGGAGACGCGCCTTGAGTAATTTGTCTTTTCAAAGCAATCAGTTCATTTATTAATTTTTGCACCATAGGATCAGTAGTGCCCATGGAAGAGCTTTCAACAGGCAAGGGGTATTTATTTTTACCAAAATCTTTCCTGATTTTGCCTACCAAGATAAGATCATCTTCAATCTCGGTGGCCAATCCTTGAGCCAAGGCTAGGTCCATAGGTCCAGCTCGTCTCAACAAAAAACTTACTTCGGGAAGCTGTGAGTTGACAAAAAAGCATTTGAGATTCTCCGGCGTGGGTTGAGCCACAGTAGGAATCTAATTTCTTAATTTATTGAACTTGGCTATGAAATCCCTCATGGGTTCCTGGGATTCTTTTTTCATCTATGTTAGTTGAGCTAACAAAGCATGTGCATCTTCAGCGGGTTTAAACCGAGCTTCAAATATGGACTTTAGTGTATTCCAGTCAGTTACTGACCCAAATTGCAAGTGATAGAACCAATCCATAGCGGCACCTTGTAAAGTCTCCACAAAAAGTCTCACTACCACATCTTCAAATTTGACCCCTATTACACCACATGCTATGGAGAAAGTGGTAATATGCTCGTCGGGATGAACCTTTCCATCACCAAAAAACTTAGGAAAATTTTTCCTAAAACTACGAGGTAGTTCATGTAGAGGTGGGGTTAAATTAAGAGGACCGAAAGAATTACCCCATGGGCCTTGAGCCATTATGATAAGGGGATGAAAAGGTGGGATAACAAACCTTGGTGGAGTGTTTATAGGTAGGTGGCGATTGACAACGGGAAAAGGAGTTCTACCTTGTGTTGGTGACCTGACAAGGCTAGAAGGAACACTCCTAGACCGTCGAAGAGAAGCTGATGGGGGAAATAGATTAAAATTACTTTGTTGCACCAACTCAAACATAAGGTCAACAACACCCTTAGATCTCTGACCTCTGGTGTAACGTGGGGTTGCCAAATTTTTTAAAACAAAAATGGAACCGAAACTACTTCAAGTTGAAGCTTGAGGCTCCAAGATGCGTGTTCTTCCCAATAGCTCTGGTTTCACAAACCAGATAATATAATGGAGGTACATGGTAAGGCTAAAATGATAATAGGTAAGACATGAAATGGAGTCGGTAGATTACGTAATGGGTAAGGGTAGGACTGCTTCAACCTAAAACTTGAGGTTTTAGACTGCACATTCGAATTTCTAGTGGAGTCGCCAAAAATTGTTGGGTGAATATTTTGTCATCAACTGACTGATGGCAAAATGGGGGTATCAGCCACATCATAAGGGAGATTTACACCACGAGGAGTGCGGCTTTACCAAATATAGATGAGGTAAATCTCTCCTCTCATCAAGGGGAGGTTCCCTATCAATATTTACGTGCTATAAGCATATATATAATTAAGCAAAAAATAACACATGGGGGGGTAGAACAGCATCTACTTCTCTTTTTTCAGAAGTAATGTATAAAGAACAAAAGAGGAAAATCCCTAGTGTAAAGCTAACAACACTCCTCTTCTTTCAGGAATGGTATCAAACGAAGAGCAAGAGATTACCTGAAGTAACAAAGTTCACAAGAATGCTCACGCGAACACAAAGTCTTCCGTAGCTTCTCCACAGGTCTGTAACAAGTACAACCGTAGAGTAAAGTGAAGCGCAAAGTCTTCACCTAAAACTACAAAAGATAAAAGAATCCCAAAGGTAAAAGTAACACAAAGACTATCTCCTACCCTCAAGAAGTGCCCTTAGATAATAATAACACACCCACTTACTTATTAAATCAGATAAACAAGATGTTACCAGGAAAAAGACATAAGAACTATTTCCTAAATAACACAGACAATCTCAACACAAAGTCTGAAATAACATGCTTCTCATTCATTCAACAGAATATGATTTACAAGTTTGAGCACAAAGTCTCAAAAGTTGCTTCAATTTCAGCAGAGTGTTTGCTATTGAATTTTCCAAAAGATCCTTTTTACAAATGAGGTCTCCACTATATATAGGGAGAAAAATCCTCAAAAATAGAAAAATAATAAAATATAAAATATCTTGGTCAAAGATGACTCATCTTTGACTTTTAGATATTTTCCAAAAATATTTTATTCGTAATTACATATTACAAAATTTGCATGCATTCTGCACAAAACAGAAATGCATAAGGATAGAAGAAGAGAGAAAGAGAAAGAGAGAGTGTCAATTCTTGCCACCAGACTTCTTCAAATGAGCGTCGTACATGGTGATTGATGCCTAAATTCTTAGGCTGTCCGACGCAACTGTGTTTTGGGAGACGACCCTTGATCTGATTAGTGCGTCTTTCAATGCTGTGATGGCCTTAGAGTGGCTAGTTAACCTAGATTTTAAATTCTCCAAAGTTAACTGAGCATCTAGAATGCTGTCCACTGAAGTCATTGAGAAAGATGCCCCTTTGAAATCCTTTCGGATCATCCCTTCAAAATTCTGAATCATTTCATCTGCTGGAAGGAACTGATGATCCTTGGAGGTCAAGTCGCAAGGCAGCTCTTCTAATTTGTTTAACAAGCTCATGTCACTTTTATCACCAGCTTCCTTGAAAGCTTTGAGATCATCAATTAGATCTTTGAGTACCTGAATCCTAAAGATCATCGACTCCTTGATCTCAACATAAGAATCTTTGTTGGGGATGACACCGATAGATATCAGGGTACTCTTTTTTAGATCTTTCATTTCCTTCCATCTGTCGAGATCTTTATCCAAGCCATCAATTTCTTGAGAGACAAGGGAGACAAAATTGTCTACCTGAGCTTTCAACCTCTTCATTTTCCCTATTCTTTCCACAACCTCAGATAGTAGAGAGATTCCTTGGTTGTGCATTTTGTCAATATATTCCTCCATTACTTTCCCCTTCAAATAAGTATTTTCAGCTTTCTGAATGACTGAATCATCCATAAAGAAGGCCTCTGGAGTCGCTGCTTCAGGTGGAATAGTGAATCTTCTGATTACTGCCGTTAACTACTCAGCCTTGGCTTTATAAAAATCCTTCATCTCTTTTTCCTTGTCAAACTTTTGGACCATAATGTCCATTGTTGCCTGAAGATCACTCTTTGCCCCTTCGTGAGTAACTTTGCCAAGTTCAACACGAGAGAGGGAATAACTGCTCATCTCAAAACCTTCAAGGGCTGCGTCTTGAGGAGGTTTGGCAATTTTTAGAAATTTTTTCCCCTTCTCTTCGACTAACCTAGAGAGGATTTTTGGCCTTTTAGGAGCCTTTGCTTTTGCTGGTATGATCTTACCAAAGTCGAATTCATCTGGGGAGATGGCCATTTTCTTTCTTTTAGGTGTGAAAGCAGACATCCATGGCAGGAGAGAAGTACCTGTTGCAACAATAGTCACCTCTGCTAGTGTCGTTTTAGTAGCTTCCACACTACTGGTGGTGACAGTAGTCGTGGTTGGAGTGATCGGTGAAACTGTACCAACTGCTGATACTAGATTAGGTGTAGGGCTTGGAGGCAGGTTAAAAGATGGAGATGATAAACTCAAAATGGATATAGAAGAGTGAGGTGAACCTGCTGAAGGATCCTGAGGATCACCAAAAACAACTTTGGAAGGGGAAGTGGGTCCAGAAGAGGGGACACTGATGGGAGAGATAGGAGAAGTGGGCACCGTAGGAGATTGAGGAGGAGGAGAGGAGCTCTGGATCGGCCGTGCTTGTCTCGGTGAGGTTAGAGACCCAACACTTGGTCATTCTGAAGGTTGATCTGTTGTCCCCATTGGTTGAGTTGCCTGTACCCTGGGGCTTTGTTCTTTGGTTCCTTCGGCTGCTGCCTCAGGCTCTTGTGCTGACCTAGGCTTTTTGGATACAAAGACGATCCTAGGCTTGTGAGGCTTAGAAGATGAAGGAACATCATCTTTGTTTTTGGTTTGGCTTTCTGCCTTTCTCTTCATCTCTGCTTGGTATTCAACCTCTGACCCTGTGAGGAACTCTTTTAGGGTGATCCCCTTTGCTGCCAACCAACTATTGGTGTTAGCCAATATTGGTTCAAATCTTTTCCTTAGAGAGGTCAATTCTTTTTGAGACCAGTTAATTGGAGGAAGAGGGGAACCAATGACCTTCTCTGTCAGATATCTACTGTTCACTATATTCCCATCGTCAATCAACCCTAAAGGAATCTTAGCAAGCCCGAGTTACTCTATCTGCTCTAGCATGATACGGCAATAGTCCATCTTCCTCATCTCTTCAGCCGTTCTCATATCCACCCAGATGTCCTCAATCATGGGCTCGTGGAATTGAGTCTTCCTTCGGATCGTCTCTCTGACTCCCCTGTAATCAAAATTTTCCCATCTTTTGAATGATTTAATGGTAACCATCTACATCTCTATTTCCATAACCCTGGCTTTAGTCGATGTAGCAACTAAAAATCTGCCAATCTGGATAGGAAACTTGAAACTGAGTCTCTTAAGCTCCATCTATTTTGAGTGCACAACGGCCAGTTGTCAGCAAAGCTCCATTAAGACCAACCTGTTTGAAGGGAATCTAGGGAGCATATAAGGGTATCCTTGGTAGAAACCCACTCGAAGATAAGAAAATGTAGAGAACTGGAGGAACATGCAGCCAAAACTATTCACTACTGTCCAGGCCTCATCTGATATTCTCTTCTACTCCAGTTGAGGATCGAAGAGACATAGGAATACGGCAAAGAACACATCATTCACTCGTCTGAAATGATGTGTTGACCCCTAAAGTGTTAGCTATGAATAGTATGAATAGACCGGGGTGGTCTTCCTATCTCCTTCTATTGTTAAACTTGGGAAAGATCGCATGGCAACAGCTATGTAGACCAAGTACGAGGTCATGTAGAATTTGAAAGAAGTTTGTACCCTGGTCAGTTGCTCATGAATAGCGTTGCTAATCTGTTCCCCCCAGAAGATGGCCTGTTTGCCTTACAGGATGATCTTAATGAATGGATACATCCATTCATGGAATTGTGAAGAGAACGGGAGGCCCCGTACTCTGCTGAGGAGGGTGATTAAGTCACCAACTTCTTCAATGAAGTCACTTTTAGGGAAGATTTTTGGCCATCTAGATAGACTGGCCCTCGAGGTTTTTAACCATTTATGGTTTATGACCTTCTTTTCCCTCTCAGGGTCTTTATCGTACTCCCTTTGCACATTCTCGAAGTCAAGTTGGGTTACTTCGGTGGCTGGTGGACATAGGAAAACTTTGTCGATAAATTTGGGGTCCAACTGAATGATCATGCTGCCACTGGTGTCTAAGACCAATCTGGTCTCTTTGTCGTAAAAGTGTGCACATTAAAGGACAAACTCTGCATGATGTGCTGCTATTGGGAAGGTAGCCACCAGGTGGATGTTGCTCTCAATAATCCTCTTTATCCCAGTGCTAGGATTTGTTGCTTTGGTTCATCCCAGGAATTCGGCCATATCTACATGGCCGATCTCGGTGTCTCAAATTTCATCGACATTCGAGGTGACCGCTGTGAGCGAGAAGACGCCCTGGTACTTATATTTCATTGTCTTCATCTTTGAAGGAGATACTTCCGTCATAGGGGATGATCTTTCTTGGACGGGAGTAGGTGTGTAGGAGTTCACTGAAGGTGCTGCAACCATAGTCGAAAGGAGAGTGACAGAGAGGGAGAGCAGTTTAAGTGACATAGGCCACAGGAGGTCACTTAAATAGGCTAGGTCAAACAAAGGAGCAAGGAACGAGGAAGAAAAAATGTGAAAGGGACAACTCAGGAAAAACCCCGGGAGTTGGCTGAAAAAAGAAGAAAAATGCAGGGGCGGCAAAAATCACCGCCCTTGCATGAAAAATGTAGGGGCGGCAAAAATCGCCGCCCTTGCATGGAAAATGCAGGGGCGACAAAAATTGCCACCCTTGTAAGGAAAATGCAGGGGTGGCAAAAATCATCGCCCTTACAAGGACACCTCAGGGAAAGTGCGGAGGCGGTGAAAATCACCGCCCTTACTCTCAGACAAATGAAGTGTGGAAGGGCGGTGAAAATCACCGCCCTTTCATAGAAGACAAGAAAAATGTGGGCAGCAAAAATCGCCGCCCGCGCGAGGCCGCGGGCAGGAAAAGGGGGGAGAGGGAAACAAAAAGAAAAACACCTAAAAACTACCAAAAACAACCTAACAAGAAATAAAAACAAGAAATAAATCAATCGACAAACCCTACCTGGAAAATGTGTGTGCCATGAGGTTGGATCCATGAGCTGGTGCATCGAAATGTCGCTTAAGGTGCTCAGGTACAAGAGGTAGGAAGAAGAGAGGAAGCAGTGAGAAGAAAGAGGCTCAAATCAGAATATATAGGGTGAAAAACTCATCCCAACAACCCAACGTGCGTGGCCATTAATGCCTTGCACAGAAATCAAGACGTGCAAGGGTGGCAAAAATTGTCGCCCTAGCATGGAAAAATGTAGGTGCGGTGAAAATCGCCGCCCTTGCATGGAAAAATGCAGGGGCGGCGAAAATCGCCGCCCTTGCACAAAAAACAAGGGACAAGCATGGGTGGCGAAAATCGCCGCCCTTGCATGGAAAATGCAAAAAGAGACTAACTCCAAAAAGAGGAGAAAAAGGAAAAGGGGAAGGGAAAACTTGGCCTTGACGGGATAGTAACCACTCCCTGATCCGACCAAGATGAAAAATGAATTAAAGAACTCGTATCGAAAAATGAGATAGAGAGACGAGAGACTAAACGGACAAGTTTCGTAGGGGGTTGCTTCCAAAATGAGCTAAGTTGATTTTGGAAACAACAATTTCAATATATGAACATTAACTATATATGTTTGTTACAAGTTTTTCTATTGAGTAACATACATAATTGGAGCTTCCTACCAAATACAAAGTATGTTATACACAATCAAGTATACTTTTTCCTTTTACTCTAACAATTACATTACTATAATAAAATGGGGGCATTTTTGATATTTAAATTTGGTATTAATAAATTAACAATTAAAATATTGACATCCATTTACCATGCATGATTTGTGCATGCAAATATGGTCTTGTTTTATCCTAAAAATCTACATTAGGGAATATATGGTTTAAGGGGATAGATATATCCTAGGGTACAAGAGTGATAAACTCTATATAGTATGCCAATTAAAATTAGACTCAAATATAACATGTGCTGAATTAATTACATTTAGATAGGTTAAAAATAATAAGTAAAAATATGTTAGATATGGAAATGACAAATAAATAATGTACGTAGTTGGTTTTGAACCTGACATAGTTCTAGATGTGGAATAACCATGAATTAAACTAGAAGAAGATTATAGAAAAGTCACCAAAATTTAGAATGGGTGCCTCTAGAACCATAGACACTAGAATCAACTTAGTATGATTATGTTGATGCTACTATCTGATCTAGATGTAAGTGTCCTATACAAAATACCTAATATAAAAGGATGTGACCACTTAGATATTCTTGGGTTTATCTTCACCTTTAAAATGGTACATTCATATATGGGTCATGGAATATCTCTCCTCACGAAATTATAAAACCCTAGATCTTCATCTTCATAGAGACCTTGGTAAAAATGGGTTGATGGGTACATGATGTCATGCTAACACCAAAAACCCCTATATCAATGAGTGTTACCTACATAGCTAAAATTTTGAACATGACCTTATATTGATGTATTTTTCCCTTATGTGTTGGCTTATGTGTAAAGCAAATACAACATATACCTTTCTTGTAACTTGGTAAATTGGGATCTTGGGCTACTCCTTTAGTAGTTCAGACTTGTGTATGTGTTATCCCTATGACTACTATGAAATAGGAGAAAATATGGAATCCTTGCTTTATTGAGTGCTTGATTAAATGATTTGATAAGTTTCCTTAGGTATTTTCCAAATGTGTTCTAGATGAGAAATGAATGAAGGTTTATATTATATTTATACCAATCTTTATGGAGAATAACTTGTATTGAAGTGCTTAGTAAAACCATTAGGATATGTTTTATTTCCAAATTATATGAATTTAGGGTGGTGGGAACCTATGTCAGGGTAGAACACTAGCATCAATATAGGGGTCTAGAACTAACACTTGTGTCCTTGTAGTTATAAAACAAGTATAGTCTCATAACTTATAAGGCCATAAGATAAACATATTTTAAACATTGTGGGCAAGATAGAAGGTTTTGGGTCATAAATATAACACTATTCAAACCAAGAGATAGGTTAAGTGGCATAATATAAAGTAGATGTGAGACTTTTAAAATTGATAAAGCTCCAAAATTGAGAGGAATATCCAAGGTCTAAGTTTTCAAGTGTACAATAATTAGGTGTGATATAATCTATAAATATCATCTAAATTCCCCCTTATTTAATCTAGTAATGAAATTGTTGATTTTAAGTAGAATAAAAGCATACCTGGATATGTATAACACACCTTACCTTTATGTGAGCCCAACCTTAGTGATTTGTTGGTGACTAACCTACAATAATGATCATATTATAGTACATAATCAATGCATATAATTTAAAATTGAAAGTATTAAAAAGATTAAAATTTAAAGAGTAAGGTTTAGGAGTATACCTATGTATCGATGAAACTACATTTTCTATTAGAAATTTGATATGAAAATATTTATCATTATGAATTACTAAAACTAAGATTAGAAAAAATATATATAAATCCATAAAGTGCATATATCTAAGTAGATAAAGAGATATTGGAAGGCACATGACCCTAACCTTGGATAAAAGGTGAGCTTCCACCCAACAATTGATATTATTTCAACTGTGTAACCCAATCATACTTATAACCTAGTGAGTATGAGTCAACAAATTCAAATCATATTATCAAACTAGTGAGTCTGGATGATACAATCAAGTCCAACCTAAAACTTGACAATATTGATTGATTTAATCATCTCAAATATACCAAAAAGTGAACCAACTACTGTAGTAGATTGATTCAATTTAAATCATAATATTCCAACCTATAGATGATGTCAGTTCATATAAGAGTATTGAAATTTGAAATTGATTTGTATTTTAACATATTATCCACACATTTCATAGCATATGTAGCTTAGATATGTCTCATGTTTAAACTATGTATAATTATGGTACCATGTATAGAATTTTACCACAAATATGAATCTAGAGTATATAACTATGTGCTTTCACCAATTTGGAACTTTTCAAAAGTGTGGGTATCATGTTACCATAACATGCCCCCACTTTATATGGAGAAATTTTAAACTGATATAAGTGTCAATGTGTAGGACATGTTTCTAAAACATGCCCCCACTAAATATGGGTATGTTGAACACTAAATAAGTAAGGAGAACATGCTTATAAATCATGCCCCCACTAAATCTAAAAACTATGCCAAATTTGGATAACATGTTTCTATGATATGATCCCATTGATATTCCCCCCTTTGAGGTTTGGGAAGAATATAAACTGGTACTTACCTCACCTCAAAAGGATAAGACAATTGTATAAACTATGAATGGAACCATGTAGCATATAGAAGAACATGTTTAGGTAAATGTATCATTATAGCGCATAGGACTCTGTGATCACATGAAGGCATAATATGAATGATAAAAATCATGTCAAAATATAGATATAAATAGGACAATATCAACAAGTAAACAATCACACACACAAGATCAGTCAAAATAAAGTTTAAAACATAATGGTCCATGGAGACCACAAATAAGGGGCATGTTCAAATGCCACACAATTGAAGGAACATGACTTAGTCAAATGTACATAAAAATAAGAATGATATATTTAAATGTATACAATAATAAATGACATATCAAATTTAAAATAAGCAAACAAAATCATGAGGGCCATAAATAATGGAGTGTATTTAAATTCTAAATAAATAAGACAATAGCAAGGCAAGACACTCAAGGAAGTATATAAATGGAATCATAAGAAACTAGAATAAACATATCATAGTATCCCATGGATCCAATATGTTAGTAAAAATTTTCAAGTGCAAAACATATCTAATACAATACAGAATATATAGCATGGATAAAGTCATGGGTAAGTACATATATGAACTCAAAACATGATAATGTAAAGTGACCATAGAATGATATAACTTGGAAGTATCATGATCAAATAAGGTTGATGCCCCCAATGTTCCAATGATGTGAGTAGAGGGAAATATAAACATCCATAAGTACATAAATCATATATATGTTTATTCTTGAATCACATGCAAAATATGCATTAAATTTATATGTATATAAAAAATACTAATATTCCATCTACTAACATGGAACCAAGAACTTATATGCCAATGAGGTAGTAGAACATGTAAATGCTGAAAATATTTTTGGATTTTTGAAGATTTTAATTTTTTTGTATTTTTGGAATATGTGCAAATAAATAACTATCTTATTATCTCATTCAATGGATTTTCATAGGTATGCTTCCTCTGGGAATCTGATGCAATAAATTGGTGGTACTACCAAGAAGTATGTATAGGTGTAATATTTATCACTAAATAATTTTTCACACTCTGTGGTTTATTTGAAGTAGTATTAACAAGAACATGTTTAGGTATGCTTGATGTATTCATATGGTGTGTTTTATAATTAGGAATGTGTATCATGGTATGTTGGTAAGTTTGTATTTGGTATTCTTACTTCACATGAAACTATACTTATAGTTATTAATTGTGTATAAGTTTCTTGAATTTATTTCTATATTGTATGTTTGGATATGGTAAGTTACATAGTGGTATTATATATTTAAAATTAATGAAATTTACAAATTTTTAATAATGAGGAAATCACTGTATGCAATGAAAAATAGTTGGAAATAATAAATCTTGACTATATCACTCATCTAGTAATGAGACCTCTAGTTTTGTTTGTCACTGTTACTAATGTATTTTATAGAGATATCCCATGTATTTTTATGTCAAATTTTAAGTACCTAAATCTTATTTATAGGTACACTATGAGGAATTCTACTAATGGTTATCTTCTACAAAGATTTATGGACCATGTGTTCCTTAAAAAGATTAGCATGAGATGTCTCGACCCTATTAGAATAATCTCTAGAAGTAGGGGAGATAGATCTAAATATTTTTTTATAAAATGCAATAAGTCCTTGATCTTCCAATAGTGTAAGATTTTGCTTGAGAGTAAAAAATCATTATCTTAGTGCCCATTTATAACATGGTAAGTACAAAAGTCTTGTCCTTTTATGTTTTTCTAGTATATGTGGTAGATGGTGAGAACTAGGAGGAAGTTTTATCATATTTTTATCCAATAATGTATGAAATATATCATGTGGTCTATCTTGATACAAATCAAATTTAATTGGTTTCCCTTTTGTAAAGGCATGAGATTTTACTGTAGGATGTATTTTTTAAGCATGTTCCTTTCCTTTGTTCAACACCTTTATCATTTATTCTTTGACATATATTGTTGGTTCTGAATGTGTTTGAATTTGATTATGAACATTCTTAGGTTAATTGTTTACCTTGAAAAAATGATTTTTACCATGTTTGGTTTTGGGTGGAGAAGTAGGCAACTCAATTTTTTGCTATGGCACATGCATATTTATTCACATCCCAATATAAAATATTGAGTGAATCAAAGGGATTATGCAGTGATTTTTCTCAAAGTGGAGAAATAATACCCATATTAAATATTAATTGCACTTCCAAATCTGAGGGTTTATATGTTAAGTAATATAAAGTGTCCTTAAATCAAATATTATAGTCTTACATAGGTTGATTCTTATTTTGTGTCAACACTTGAAAATGATCCAATGGTAACTTAGGTAAGGTATAGTGATGAAAATTTTATAAGAATACATCTTAAATTTTTTTGAAAGTTGATAAGGAACTATTTGGGAGGATATAAAACCAATAAATATCCCCTTTGGTTAAACTATGATGGAAAGCCTTTAATAAAAATATTCCATTTTGGGCCTAATGTCGAAAGGAGTTTATATATTGTTTCAAATGAATATAAGGATACTAATGACCATGAAAGGAGGCTAATTTAGGAATGATAAATTTAAAAGGATAAGGATATTCAAATACATCTCTAGAAATAGGTTGCTCTGCTAAAATATTTTCCTTAAAAATAGCCTCATGATAAGAAACTTTCAATTTAAGAGTGTTAACTTGTTTCATATCTTCCATGACAGTCATGATAGATAACATAAATTAGGTAGAGTTGAATCTTTGGTTATAGGCTGTAAATTACCATTGACATGAAACATGGGAATGATATAACCTTTACCACTTTTGAGAGTGGGATCACATGATTTTGAAACATTTGATTATGTAGTATGTATTGACTATTTAAGTCACCTTAATCTCTTGACACATGACATGTATGGGATAAATCATTTATCTTGATAGATTAGTTGAGTATGGTCCTAGTAGAACCTTCAAGATGAATATGTTTGCCTAATAATAGGTATGTTTGGATTCATTAAGGTTTTTTGAAAAAATTGCTTCATTAGATGAGATCTAACAATCATTTTATAAGGTCATGGGTTTCATTAGTCCTATAGGAGGCCTCTTCTAGTGGTTTACAATATGAATTCATGTTAAAATATTATGTAAGGTATTTTTAACCTTGTCAAATCTTAATTTTATGATTAAATTCATTCAAGCTACCTCTGAATGCAAAATCTTGCTAAAATGTGTAATAGGCATCCTTAAAGCTTAGGATCATGTTAGCCTAATGAATACTTATTTGATGATAAAAGATAATAAAATGATTTTTAAGGGTAAAATACTTAAAAATATTCCTAAATTAATTCATTAGTGTCATTTTATCCTTGTAGAGGTTTATTCATTTACTTTTCAATGTGAAATAGAGTGTAAGGGTCTTAAAAGGCACTTATGAGGTTATGAAAGGGTAAAAGGGTCTTAAGTCACTCATTAAGGTCATTTTATAAGAGTGAAACATTATATAAGGTTTCATAAATACACCTTGAGATTTGAAACCTCTCATCAAATCTGTACATATTGACTATGAGTGCATTTGACTTAGTTGTTTTTCCCTCCATTCATGCCTCTTAGTGGACTTCAATTATCACAACATGGAAAGAGTGAATATAAGCTACGATAAAATTATTAGCTATCTCTAAGATCTTATTCATGGATTTTATAGTGTTTCAAATCTTAAGTATCATCAAGATGAGTTTACAAGGTTCTAAATCATTCAAAGTGTGATTCCCAACATATTTCTAGACTACTTTTAGGGTTACATGCAAGAAATGTAGGATTTTATGACCTTGTGAGGTCGTGGGCATAAATATACATGAAAGAGAATAGGTTAAAGTTATTAAATAAGTGTAAGGATATTTTTTAATTTAAGTAACATAGATGATAAAGTATTCAAGATCTAATGCATGTTTCCAAATGTTTTGAGCTTTTTGTAAGGAAGCAAGATTTTTAGAAAGCTAAGAATGAGAGATTTAAGGCCTAGAATGGTTGTAATATTCCATTAAAGATCCAAGGAGAAATATTTTTTATAAAATATAGATCTAAAATAGGTTTTCAATACTATTTATGGACATTTTCAATCTTCTCAACTCAAAATGAGCTTTTGGCAAGATTTTTGCAATGAACAATCACATTATTTCTCTATCTTCTTCTTGCATGCCATTCATAGGGTGTATGAAGAAAAAAAATACATTTCAAGTATATTTCAAGATATTATAAAGAGATCAATTTGATATACTACATTTCTATAGGCTTTGTAGATGGCTAAAAAGCCTGAGTTTTGGGTAAGGTCTGTAGGGTCCTACTGAAGATATCCAACATGAAAAAAAAGTTTGAATGACTGAAATGTATTATACATGATTATTTAAGGCTTTAAAAAAGATAAAAATAGGTCTAAAACCTCTCAAGCAAGTAAAAAACCATATTTGTAGGGTTTCCTTCTTACAAAAAATAGTCACATCCTAAATTCATTCTATAGATGCATGGTTCAAAATAAGTATTGGAGAGTTTTAAATGGGTTAAAAGGATTATATAAGTGATTTTTATATTTATGGAAAAATAAATATACAATTCACTTCAATAATAATATGGTAGAAAGGTATAAAACCCTAACCCATGTAGAGATCTTTTAGAGTTTTCCCAGCTTGAAAAGCATCAAAACAAGATTATGGACCCTTGTTAAGGTATTTATGAGGGTGGTGATGAAGTGTAGGATATAAAATCATGATTAAAATAAGGAAAGTAGGAAATTTTCAAGCATCAAATCATCTATAGATCTGCCAATGAAGTAGGAAAGTTTAAAGCATGATAGAAAGTCTCCATGATGGTCTAGTTCATCTCAAGAGGTTTACAGGTCTATAAAATGCTTGTGAGGTTTAGAGAGAGTTTTTCATGGATATTGAAATCATGTTTCCAAGGAATGAAACAATTCTATAGGATACCATTATAAATAACATAGTTTTCATGATCTTAACCCTTTAAAAGATTTCAAAGTAGAAAATATTCAATATCTCAAGCTTATCTCTAATGTTTTTAGCTCAAAGGGAAGAATTTTTAGTAATAAAAATGATGAAAGACCTAAAATAAAGTTATAATCTTGATTGAGTATGAAGTATCATTGTATCAAAGCATTCATAAGTTGTGCATAATCCTAGATCTATCATCAAGGGTTTTGATGTTATATAAATCAACAAAATATACCTACATCACCTCCATAAGATTCAAGAGAGCCTCCAAGCCTACTAATAGGTCTATAGTATTAAATGAGTCTCAAGAATCATATTTATCTTATGGACATGTAGAGGTAAAACATGAAAAGTTCCAAGTAGGTTATAGATAAGTGTTACTAGATTGTATGGTAGAGAAGGTTTAAGAAAGGTTGCAGGTTTCAAATACTCACATATAGGAATAAAAAATTAAGGAGTGATGTTTCCAAGTTATCAAGGTCACCATATACATGTTTTTTTAGTATCCAATGTTATATTACTTCTCCAAAGAGTGAGGGGAGGTTCTATGGTTTTAAAGTTCCTCAAAAGACATACAGGCCAAGATTTATGAGTTTCAAGAAAGTTTTGGAAAGAAGAATATGATCTAATGGGATACTTATAGGTTTTCAAGTCCCCATAGTTATATGAACTTATCATTATCTCATTAATGCCTACAAAAGGTAGAGTGAGGTTTCTATGAGCCTCAAACCATCATCAAGAAATTAAATAGGTAGGTAAGGTGTACAAACACATGACAAACCTATTAGACTAAAATGAGGATTATAAAGTCCTTGAGATCAAAATTATCTTGATGTGAAATAAAAAAATTTAGGGTTTTTATGTTTAGGTAATTTTGATATAAAGTTTTGAACCATGATCTAGGAGTAAGTAGGCCTGTAACATGTTTCATGGCTTCAAGACCTTTATGAGAAGGTTATAAGAAAAATCAGAAATGTTCTAGGTAATAGATAGGTATATAGGTATATCAAAGGAATTTAATTAATTTTAATAATATGATAAGTGTTGTTGAAACAAGTTATATGACCTCTTTCAAGTGAGAAGATAGAAAAATGTAAATAGTTTAGGCAAAGTTGTAGGCCTAGTAAGATTGTAATGTTTCAAAGCAAAAGACATGAATAAAGGTATATAAACAAGACTTACATGATGTTGAGGAAGAATATATGAGTTTATGATCCTAGAAACAATCTACATTATTTCAAGTCAAATGTTTTCATAAGTTTGAATTCTACATCTAAGCTTCTAACCATGTTTCCAAGGTTACAAGTCTACAAATAGGCCTAAGAGGTCTTATAACAAGTTAAAGTATTATAAAGGAACCTATAAAATCTCATACAGACCTCTTAAAGGAAATATATGATCACAACCTCTAGTTTTTCAAATATATTTTGACTATTATAAAAGGAGGAGGTATACAATGAGACAACATTATCTCAAGGTCTCTTAGAGAAGACATAAAGTAAACAATGAAATGATATAGTCTTCATGCAAGATAAAAACTCCTTTCAAGTCTCCATGATTCCTATAAATAGATTTATAAGTCCTTAAAGACCCTTCTACAAGATTTTCAACCTTTAGAAAGCTTATATCATTGATTCCAAGCTAATGTTGCATGTTTTAGAGTAGTGTTTTGAGACATTTATAAGGATTTTAAGTTTAAGAAGACTCTTTAACAAGTTTTAGGCATATAAATAAGTGGATATCTAGAAATAATGCTTTAAAGGCTTCTCAAGAAACTTCTACAAGTTGACCAAAAAAATTTAATGTTCAAATGATTTTTTATAAGCCATTCGTAATGAGATAGGACTACCACATGTTCCCATAGCCTTAGACCTCCTACAAGGTCCTAATATGGTCTTATAAAGAAAAATATTATGGGTATGGAAAATGAAATTCAAGGTTTTTAGACCTTATTTGACATTTATAGGTCTACAAACGAAAATAATGAGATTTCAAGAATGATTTAAAGAGTGAAACTTGATTGCAAGTTTGTGAAGACAAAATTACAAACATGAGAAGGATACACTAGGAAAATAATGGAGATTAGAGGGCCTCCTAAGGGATATATTTATTTTTTGTACATCTTATCCACCTTTGGTCACTAGGACACTTGAAAATTTGGAGAGGGGTATTTTTTTCAAATATCAGTTTAGAACTTCTTCTTATAAACATCTCATGATGATTAGGTGGTTTCATGATCAATTATGTAAGTCACCAAGGTTCCTTTTACTTTGATTTATTAAAATTTTCTCACAATAATTGTAAAATTCATGAATTATATTATTCCTATTATAGGACTCTTCAATGCGAAATATGTGTCTTAAGGTCTTCTCTAGGTTTTGAGCAACCTTGTTAGGCCTCACTTCATGCCTAGAAGTGTTCAAGATGATTATCAATAAAATATCTAGCTATAGGTATAATATATCATATTTTGGTCATAAACATAGAAAAAGGGTCATAAAATATTATTTTAAATGGGCAAGAAGGTCAACAAGAGTCTTATGAGGCATAATAAAGTCATGACCACATCAAAAGATTCCAAAAGTGCATTTGAATATATAAAAGGTCAAAATGTCATATTTGAACCTATTTAAGTCATTTAAAAAAATTAATCAATATTAATGTCTCATAAATGTCATCTAATGTTTGAAAACTCTTCCTTAACACCCCTCCCATCTATACAACAAGTTAAACTAACATTAAGGATAGTTATTTCCCTCCATTTTTCTTTTTGGTGGCTTTTAACTACTTCTATATGAAAGAGTGCCCTTGAACATTATAAAACCATTTAATCTAAGCATGGTCATGGAAATATCATAACTATAAGAGTGTTTTTTCAATTTTAATTGAGAAGTTCTCAAACTTCAATCTACCAAATCCAAGTTTTCTCATTGTTCAAAACCTTTCTCTAAGACAAAACCTCCAAAACATGAGGTTTGAATCATTTTTATAAGTTTTCATAGAATTCCAAGGAGAAAAACTAGGGTTTTTAAGATTATTTGGCATTAGGTCCTTATATTAATGTTATGAAATTTGAGGTATATCCATTTATAGAGAAAACGGTAGGCTTCAGGCAGAATAACATGAAGATAGACCATGAACACGAAGTTACGGTCCAAGAAGGTTGCAGGTTTTGATCAAAATGGCACATGATTTCTAAGTTTTATTAGGTTTCATGAATATAAATAGGGATACAATGCTCCTTAAATCATCCAATTTGTATCTTATTCCTTCCTTGATCCCTCAAAACACAAAACCAAGCATAAAAGCCCTCAAATAGGAGAATTGTTAATATGTTACAGGTTGTTATGAGGAGTTATTGAGAGTTGTAGAAGGGTTTAAAGAAAAAAATAGGTTTTATTATGTAACTTATATCATTCCAAATATATAATACATATTCAAGGAAGAAATACATGCTCCCAAGCTCCAAAATAAGGCAAATTTGACCATAATCTCTTGTGTAGACACCTATAGGCTATTTTATAGGATGTGCCATATTCATTGAGTAGTTACATGGGATTTTATTAAAATTATAGAGGAAAGAGGGGGTATTTAAGAACACTTTATAGGTTTTTGTAAGTATCAAGAATGGTAAATGGCTAAAAATCATCATTAAGAAGTTAAAATAGTCTACAAACAAGCTTGATAAGGGCATGGTTTAAGGATTGTTTTCACTTCCTTTGATGCATGGAAAAGGATGGATATTGGAAGAGATGATGAGACCTATTTATCATAATTCAAATCCAAATAACTTAACTTATAATATTTTAAACATGTGGATCCATTATAAACATCATAATTAGTCTTAAAACCTTATAAACCCCTAAGATCCCACGAACCATCTTCTTGGCATCTTGATGTTTGTTAAAGTGAAATAGATGGTATATTAAGGTAGTGTGATGATATCATTGTCCCTTGGTACTTAAAAAACAAATTTTTAGGTAATGAGATACATGGTCAAGGTTTCCAATGAGAGTTCAAGATTGAAATGGCCTCTATATGCCTATAAACACAAAATTGGGGTTTTAATGAATTTTGAGACATTTCCCCTAATGAGTGGGCCTCAATAAATCCCAATAATATTCCCACTTGAATCCAAAACCATTAAAACATAGGTAAAGGTCCATTTGATTCCAATTTTCAAGGTTGAACAAGTTTCAATCTTGAAAGACTTGAACAAATCTAAGTGTTGAAAAAGAGGTTTTCCATGTGTTTTGAGATGATTCTCTCCTAGTGAGGGGTCTTTAAAAAAATTCAAGTACCTTTCTTACACCTGAATATCATCCAAATAAGTTAAAAGTCCTCAAGAACCCAAATTTTAAGGTTTTTAGGATGTTTTTCAGGCTTAGAGAGACCTACAGGCCTATAAGCTCATAAATAATGTTTTTAATGCAATTTGGGATGTCTCTCTTGATGGTTGGAACCTCAAATAAGTCCAAAAAATTCCCCACTTGCACTAAATATCATTTCAATATATTTCCAAGCTTATTGGATCTATTTTCAAAGTTATAATGAGGATTAAAACTTGGGAAAATACATATAGGCTTGCATACCAAGAATGTGAAATTTTGAATGCATTAGTGGGATGTTCCTACTAAAGATGGGATTTAAAAAAAAAAAAAACTCCTCTATACATTAAATACCAGTAGGACATATATTCATACCTAAAAGAGTTCCATCTATAAGGTTTAGGATGATTCCAATCATGGTCTATCCATGTTCATGGGAGGCCTTGAGGCTTGAATCAAAAGTAAGTGGATCTATAATACATTTTGTAGCCTCAAAACCATTCTATCATAGGTTTCAAGCATACTTTTCAAGGTTGGTATGACCTTGAAATATATCAAGTCTATAAACAATATTTGAAGATAGATCTCAATTCATAGTGTCTTTAGATTATTTTGGGGAGTTCTAAGACATGTCTCTGGTTTGAAACCAAGTTCATGAGTTTGAGCATAATCAAGAGACCATCTAATAAGTTTATAAGCTAAATAACCCATTTTTTTGTGATTTAGTGTCTCTTGAGAAAGTTTCCTATACATGATGATGAAGGGAATCAAGTCTTAAAGGAGAAAATCAAGATTTCTATGACTATGCATACACATACACCTCTCAATGGGTTCCATGTTCAAACTAAGCAAATGGAGGGTATAGTATTAAAATATTCAAATAATTTTACACTCAAGAAGGTTCTTGATGATTCACTAGAATCAAGGCATTTGATTATTATATATACATGTATAATCTTTTCTTAAATTAATAAAGTTACAAGTGGATATTCACATTCAACTACAAGTCAATTTATCATGCCTACAATTGAATCTTCAAGACTTCTTTGAAATGATAAGGGTATCTAAGACCTTAAGAAAATAATATGATTTTAATGACCCTAATTAGGAATTACAAGGTTTTTTAATGGTTTAGTAAATTTATGCAAGATAAGGAGTGGCCTCAACACCTTCTACATGCATTTCAAGAAGGTAACCATTCCCAACAACTAAATCATGGAGAGATGGAACTCATCAATCCTTGTTGATAAGGATTATAGGTAGGTTTTGAGAAATATATATTTAATTATTTAATTTTATAAGGTTTATAATAAATTTTAGGTCTACAAGAATCTAAATTGAATCTATTACACGATGTGATAATACTCCTATTATTCCCCACACCAACATGAACCTAAAATTTCTCAAGAGCATGCATAATTCCCCATGACTTTATATGTCAAAATTAAGGTTTAAAATAATGATTAGGATTTAAATCAATATTTATGAAGTAAGTGCAAGTGTCATGGCTCTTTAAGAAATATCTCCTAACAATTATAATGTAGTATATTCAATTGTACAAGGAAGTTGTAGGTTTGATAACTTCTATGAAGAAACATGAGGTTGTGAAACATGATTTAGATCATATATGGTATTAAGATAGAGAATCAAGGTTTCCATGAGCCCTTATATACCTTTAAGTGAGATTTCTAAGTTTACTTAAAATAAAATTCTAGAAGCTATGAGGTGGCCTTGAAGGCTTTAGTAGAAAGTTCAAGAGATAACCTTGACAAAAGTAAAGATCTTAAGAATAGTTTGGAGAAAATATGCATAAATAAACCTCCTCAAGAAGATAGAAGACCAAAGTTATAGGTTTGAGATCATTTTAATACTCAAAAGTCCTTGAGACAAGATTTCATGATGCAGGTAAGTAAGGTAATGTTCCAGATCCCAAGGCAAAATGTTAGTAGAGTCCAAGACATAACCTAGAATTCTAACAGTCTATGGTAGCTTGATAAAATTTATTGATGATTATAATGTTTAGAGAGAGGGTTTTGAACTCTTAATACCAAACCTATAGGTCACATGCCTACATAGTGTCTTATGAGTCAGAGTAATGTCATATCGAGACTATCAACATAGGCTACACATTAGTAGGTCTATCTCACAAACATCATGGTTCCTCATTGAGTAACTATGTGATTCCCAAAATTTCACTTCACCCATTCACATACATGCACACTATGATTGTATGTAACTTATAACTCATACACACTAAGAAGTCAACTTTAAAGTAATTCACTCATAATCAATGTATCTGCCTACTTCATAGTTTCTCATCTTCAATCTCAAAATGTGATATTCATCAAGGCATTTGATAGGCTACCTATAACAAAGTGGTGTCAACTACACTAGGATTATTTTATAGCACTACACTTAACCTTGATACTAAAGGGTTATCAATTTTAGTTTATACCAATGGTATCTACATGTTTCTCTACATTTTTTCTATTTACATTCAGAAGAAGAAGAAACTAAAGTTAAAGGGTCAGGGGTTAGATGATACCTAGATTAAGTTGTGCACCATATCCAGACATTGTAGGAGCTCCTATTTGGCTATGGAGGAAGACACCTGTAGAGAGAAAGAGACTCAAACAAAGAAAATGTTAGATATAGATATGGTGGACTGCCAAGCACACGCTCGGTCCCAGAAGTGTAAAGACTTCCTTAAGGGATGACAGTCCACTTTTTGACAAAAAGAGTGTTGTATGAAAATAAATGGTGAAAGACTAAGAAAGAGAAAGTAAAGAATGTGTACCTATTCTATGTAGTCAATCTATCATAGTCATCAATGTCGGTAGTTCTGCCGGCGTCGATTGGTCAATATGCTAATGTCAATTATGTTACCGATGTCGGTAGGGGCAATGGGCCTTGGATGGGTTTTAGGGTTATGTCTATGGTCAACAAAAGGGTCTGGAAGGAGTCTAGAAGTTTAAGGGTCTGTGCAGGGTTGCAAGATAGTGAATAGGGTCTGAGAAGGGGAAAAGGTCGGGGATAGGTGTGAAAAGAGGATAAGAATATGAGGAAGGCTTTTTAGCCTCTCCAAGAAGAAGTTGGGTCTAGTTGATAGTATTTAGAAATAGTAAATAAAAAATAATTACTAATGTATTCTAAATACTAAAATAATATAGAAGAATACTTAGCTCTGCTTATGGCTGATGTCGAGGTCCTCGTCAATGTTCCAATCCAATCTAGAGTGACTTGCACAAAGTTTTTATACCCAAGAGAGAAAAAGTTGAAGTCTGATGCTTGGTCTTAGAGTGTGTGCATTGATGTCTCAGAGTTTGGGAGGAATAATTCATGCTTAGAGATTAGGGCTTGGTTTATGAAATCGACGTCAGTGATCCCACTAGTGTCACCTGACAGTTGACTAATGTCAGTGGCTAGAGAATGAGTAAAAGGGCTATTTTTAGCCCTTTGCCCATTCCTCCATCCACCAAGTGCATTTGTCATTGGAAAATAGTCAAAAGATGGGGTTATTAGGCACAAGTGTTGGTTAGGTGGTTGGAATGGAGTGAGAATAAGTCTTAAGTAGTTGGGATTGAGATGACTTAGTCTTAGGTGACTCATGGGGTAGGAAATGGTCTAAGGGTGAGGTGTCCAAGGTGAGGTGTTTAGGTGATGTCATTAATTTAAAATGAGTAGTTTATATTAAATTAATAAGGTGTGTAAGGGACCAAGGGGAGTTGACACAATTTTGGTGGCTACATTTGCCCCTTTTTATCTTATTGGTTGTTCTGATGAACTAAAAGACAAAAATAGGAGTAAGTTTTCCCAGGTATGGGATAAGGTGTTCCCCATCAAAGTGAGAATCAAGAGAAGGCAATCTAAAATTAGTTGTCGATTTGATAGGCAGTGGATGAGTATGGTGAAGTTGGAGTGTGAACACTATAATAGTTGAGATTGCACGTATAGCACTTTGCGTGATAGGTAGGTCAAATTGTCATAGGCAAGGTTGAGGAGTGCTAAAATTGAAATAATCAGTCCCTAACTTTTTAGTTGTAGCTAATTGGGTTAATTGATCAAAGTTGTAGCTCCAATAGTCATCATGTTCCAAGTATCCTAGGCTTAGGATGTGCTCCTGGAAAACATGAAAATGTCACAAATATTGGGGATCAACTTGGTCACAATTTGACAATACGTGTGAGGGTCATAATGTGGGATGTGTATAATTTGCTAACTATTCATGAGGTAGCATATATGCAATCAAAACAACCAAGGCAAAGTTGTCTCAAAAGTGGTCATGGTCTGAGGAGATAGTCACGATCTCTAAAGTCATTGGTCAAGTCAAGTTTGAGATATACATGATCTCAAGTGTTATTTGTTGTGGTCAGGGAGATGTATGTGATCTCCAATGTGCCCCATGAGAAATCAAAGGTGACTTCTATAGTGTCAAAACTGGTTGTTTGGACATGATTTTGGACTAGTTCAGATAGTTGGTCCATTAGATAGATGAACCAATGAATGGCCAAGCTAACCTCAGAAGACTCCATGTCAAATAAGTGATACCTACATAGCCCCTATTTTAAGGGCCTCAAGCCAATGTAGTTCTCCCCAAAAGGGAAGAAGAGTCAAAGCAGTTGATAGGTTGTTTTGGTCAGGTTAATGTTTCTAGCATTTCCCATATATGTGATGGTACATGCTTGAAATGATAAGTGTATGATGATGTTGCGGCCTTTTCCATATTATGTGATGGTGTATTCTATAACATTAGTTATGTGAGTGTATGATGATGTTATAGCCTTCTCCATATTATGTGATGGTGTATTTTGTAACATTGGTTATGTGAGCGTATGATGATGTTATAACCTTTTCCATATTATGTGATGGTGTATTCTGTAACATTGGTTATGTGGTTTTTCATCCCTATCAATTTTCCATATTCGTGATGGTGTATGCTAAAAATGAAATGAGTTTATTTATGCTTCAGAAAGTTTCCATATTGGTGATGGCATATGCCTGACATAAATTGTGTTTGGTTTTTAGCTTCCATGTGTATTGTTTTCCATAGAAACTAATGTGAATGGGCCCTGATAATTTATATAACACAAATCGGTATTTGCATTAAATAAATCATGATGTTATGTTAGAGGTTTGAAAAATGTTTTGGTTGTCATGTTATGGGCATGTGATGAAGTCAAGTAAGAAGTGAAAGGCGTGTTGCTCTTTCATTGACAAGGACCATAATAATAGCATAGATAGGGTTGTTTCAAACAAAATCCCCATTCATGCATTACATCATTTGACCATTGGTTTGTGTTAGATAAGTACTCGAATCACTTGAAATTAAGTGAGTTCAAAGTCCCTTGAGAACGTTGGGGAAATAGGTTTGATTATGTGAGATGTGAGGATAGCGTAACCCTTTTTAGCAGGGATAACTTTGCCCCTTTTATAGGTGACCCTGAGAATGACTATAGGCAAGTCCATGACTTAATAGTTTTTCAGTCTTTTTTTTTGGTAGACTGATCAATGTGGGAAGTCTACTTGGGGATGTTTTGTTTTTATTTGTGGTCATGTGGAAGCTGATTGATGCGAGAAGCTTATGAGAGAGTGTTGTTTGTAGCAAAATTTAGGCATAGCCATCCTTCAAGGGAGTCATCTATGTTTTGCTTTACATGTTTTAGATGTCTTGGAATAGCTATCCTTCAAGGGAGTAGTCTAGTAGTTACAGGAATAATGCAGCTATCCTTCGAGGGAGTAGTCTACATTTATAGTTTATGACCTTTGTATAGGCATCCCAGTTTTATATGTTTTTTATTGAGCTTTTAGTCATGGACTTGACTATAGAGGTTTAAGGGTTTCCTTTTATTAGGATAAAACATTAATGTAAAAAGGGTTAACTAATGTTTTTAGGGAAAAAGGGTTGAAAGGAATAGGAATGAAGATGACAGGGGTTGCTCAAGGGACAAGCTCAAGTTAAATATCAAGTGAATGATTACTTGAATAACAGTGAAATGATCATAGATGCAAGGCATTCAGAGGCTCAAGTTTTGGCCAGCCTTTGAGAGAAGATAGATGATAAGTCCCTAATCCATACTTGTGTGTTATTATGTAAGGTCTGAGCCAATTAGGAGTAAACTTGCCCCGTTTGCTTCTTTCCATGTTGGTCACATGTTGGTTTTCTTTAAGGATGAGATATCTGATTTTGAAATCTCGCTCTCTCAGATTTTTTTTATAGGCATGTTTTGGTCAATGTTTGGTTGATATGAAGATGATTAAGAGGTTGTTGATGTTTGGTCGATGCTTGGTTGAAGTTGTGATAGTTAGTACAAACTCGAATTCCCCCAGTTGCTTTTGTGATAGGGATAATGTTTGACACCCATTGTGAATAATCAATGGGTTGGATAAATGAGATGGAAAGAAGACATTGAAGCTCCTCTTTGACAAGGAGTGCGATGCAAGGAATCTTATGAAGCTTGTTCCTGATAGGCTTAGTTTGAGAGGGTGAGATCCTAGTCTTCCAGGTTGTAGTTTGGAATCTCAAAATCACTGAAGGTGATGGAGACAACAATTGGTAATGATTTGACTAGAGTAGCCAATGGTTGGGGGTCTTTAGGTTAGACCTCCACTACCTATAAAGCTTTGATTAAGGCTTCATGATTTGGTGGAGAGCTTTGAATTAGGTTATACAAAGACATCTTCACAGGGTTTTGGTGAAGTTGTTTCACCATGGAGTCATGAATTACCCAAGAAGATGTTGGTTGAGATTGTCCAAGATAGGAATCTTGGGTTTTGGTGGTTGAGAAGGCTTGATGAATGGATATGTCCAAGGGATAGAAACCTTCTCTTTTCCTTTATCCTCCCTGGTTTGTGACCTGGTGGCCACATTGATGGTGTTGATTTCAAACAAAGGGGGAGAAGGTGGTAGAGGGACCATAGTCTTGCATTGAGATCCTAATTTAGGTGAGGATGTTTGGGAGGCATGGCATGGTGTCAGTGGTTTGTTGAAAGGGTGGTCAAGAGGATCCTTGATGAAAGGGGTGTCCTTTTTTGATTGTTGATGAATGACAACCTTAAGAGTGCAACAACACTCAGTATCATGTCAAGGTGTGTGATGATATGCACAAAATTTAGTGTCATTGAACCAAGATGGTTTTGATTCAAGAGTTGATGAGTGTGAAGGTGAGGAGGTTTGGGAGGCATGGGATGATGTCAGTAGTTTCTCAAAGGGGTGCTTAATGAGAAGGGTGCCTTTTTTTAGGTGTTGATGAATGACAACCTTAAGAGCACAACACTTTTCAGTATCATGCCCAGGTGTGTGATGATATGCACAGATTTGAGTGTCGTCCAACCAAGATGGTTTTGGTTTGAGAGATTGGTATGACTTAATTGGTGGGAGAATGATGCTAGAAGACTGCAACAATTGGTGTAACAACAAAGCATAGGTACCCACTAATGCGTCTGCATGCTTTATCACAGTAGGGGTTGATAACTTATTTTTAGGAGTTTTTGGAGGAGTTTTTTGTACCATCTTTTTGTTTAGAAGTATGGCCACACGTGTAGATGGCACTTTCATGGTGAGAGGTGTCAAATTTTTTGGATGAAATATATGTTTGATTGGTAGAGGTAGTAATGGAGGCAATTTGTTTTTGTGAGGTGTTTGAGTTGGGAGCACTCATATTAAGGTAGAAGGGTGTGGACCCAAAATAGAGGGCAATGGTGATGGTGGGGGAGGAGTTTTCTACCGTGGTTTAGTAGCCTTCTTTAGTTTAGTGTGAGGACCACTATTGTGTGGGGTGAGGTTTAAATCTACCTTCACTTGTGGGTGAGTGAGGTTTGATATAGGGCAAAAACTAAGAGATTTAATCTAGTTTGGTATGATGGATGCTTGTGAGGGTTTGGGTTTAGGTGTGGACGGTTGAGCTTATGAAGATTTGGAAGTGGAAGCCCAATCCTTATTAGAGACTTTGGGGTGATTTGTAGTGAAAGGGTTGGTAGTCAAAGTGAGATGTGTAAGATAAGGAGACTTAAGTCACTCCCATAACGTCTCATGTTTTAAGTTCCTCGAATGAAAAAATCCTAAGTTTTCTACCAATCGAGAGAAGGGTTTAGGCGATGTCACATGAGGTCTTGTAGTTAGTCTTTTAGAGGATTTAGGTGACTGTGAGAGTGGAAACGTGTTAGATGCAGTGATCTTGGGCCAAAGGTGAGAGAAAACTATCACCGGATCTTCCTCAGCTGAAGTAGGTAAAGGGACAAGTTCTTCTCTCAATGGAGAAGGGTCTTTGAGAGGGTAGAGCATAGGGATGATCATGCCCTCCACTTGGGGTCTAGGGGAATGGAAAGTATGATCCTCCATTGGTGATAAGAAGGATGAGGGTAGGGCTAGTGGCGTTGGTATCATCAAAGCATCTTCCAATATGGGAGAGGTCAAAGTAGACTCTCCTTCATGTGAAAGGTGGGTGGATGGAGGACAAATAATAGAGGAAGGCTCCTCTAAAGGGTGAAGTAGAGGGATTATGGCCCTTTTTATGTGAGGGTGTGGGGTTTGAATGGTCACTTCCTCTAATGGTAGAAGAAGAGGGAAGGTTGGGGCAAGAGGAATAGGTAATATGGGTTCCTCACGAGGTAGAAGTATGTGTGGAGGAGGTGTTTGATGTCGTGGGGGTGATATGGGTAAAATAGGATCTTGTACCCATGGTGGAGAGATGGGTTGACTAACCTCTTCAGATTGTGGGAGAGGTTGGTTAGGAATGACAAGAAAGACCATGTTGACCATGTGTATGTTGTGCTCTTGAAGGTCATTAGCCATGGTCTAAACATTATTTTGACTTAGGGGATGGTTAGGGAATGTTTGCCTAAAGATATCTATGTTTTGGTTAGCTGACACATTTGGGTTATCCAAAACAAGATCCCCCTTGTCTAACATGTCTTGGACAATGTTTTTGAAGGTTTTGCAATTGTCTATGTCATGACCCTTGACATGATGATAGTTACAAAAGTCATTTTCCCTATACCATGTAGGGATGGCTTTTGAGGGATCAAATTGGGGTGGTCAAATTTGAGGGAGGTTGAGGACTCCCTGCTTTATTAGTTTATCCAACACAGAAGTGTATGATTCTCCTATTAGAGTGTATTGATGCTGTATATACCTTTATTAGAATTGTCTTGTGATGTTTTGTGATGTAGAAGGTTTAGATTGATTAGTTGTGGTAGAGGATGATGATCTAAGTACCATAGCATTTGCCGATCCCTTAGACTTGGAATGGGAAGAAAAAGATTTGGAAGAAGGGTCATTGGATTTTGTGTTAGTATTTTTACTACACAGTTTGATCTTATCTTCTTCGATCATGCAGAGTTCAAGCTTTCGGGCCATGGTGAAAGCTTCATCAAATGTGTAGAAAGTTTGAACCCGCAAAGTAGATGAGATGTGCTTGGCACATGCTCTTGAAACGAGCTCAATGAGCTTAGGTTGAGGTAGTGAAAAGGAGAGTTGGTTAATCAAACCTCTCCAACAAGCAACGAAGTTAGATATTTACTTATCATTGAATTATTTGATAGAATATAGGTCTATGATGGAGACCTTTTTAGTGATGTTGATTGAAAAGTAGTTAAGGAATAATTGAGCTAGTTGAGTGAAGGAAAAGAGAGAGTGACTGGTAATGGAGCTATACCAATAAAGGGCGGCTCCAAAAAGTGACATAGGAAATGTGCGAAGTAATAATGCATCATCATGTGCTATAAGGTAGCAAGCATGTCTAAACACTCGTAAATGTTGTTTTGGGTCCTCTTTACTCTGAAAACGAGTAAATTTCAAGAGTTCCCATTGGCTAGGATATGGTCTAATAAGGACTGAAGGGTGAATAGGTTCATTACAGATTTATTCATATGAGAGAACATTCTTCAAACCTAAAATGGATGTCTCAAGGTTGGACATCTTATCCATCAACATCTTGATTAGGTCAACTGATGGATTGGCATGAGG
Source organism: Torreya grandis (assembly GCA_037957365.1). NCBI lineage: Eukaryota > Viridiplantae > Streptophyta > Pinopsida > Cupressales > Taxaceae > Torreya > Torreya grandis. Next base: position 896,440 of record JARHVA010002433.1, on the reverse strand, counting down.
GGCACCCCTTAAGTTGTAAGGTACTTGGAAGGTGTTGGGAGGGGTGTATGACATACTTGGTTACATTTGTATAGGAGTAACATATTGGTAGTTCATCATAGGGACTGATGTTGAGGCCAAGGGGGCATGTGCCACAAAGTTGGAGGGCACAAATTGACTAGATGCTGCCAAGGGTGGTTGAATGGTGGTGATACTAGTTAAAGGATAGGCGGTTAGTCTTGTATTTATAGGCACATGAGTGGGTGGGATAGAGACATTCAAGTTCTAAAAAGGTGTTGAACTTGGTTGAATTGGTTGTGGTTGAGGGGGTATGGATACCTCAATGGAGGTAGGTCTAGAAATATAAGGAGAGGCCAAATCTTGAACATTGGCCATGGTCAGGTTAATGGTCAAGGCAATGGCCTAAGTGACCATTGGTTGAGTAATGGAAGCTGTCGATATTATTATCATTTCAACTAAGGAAGTTGGCATCCCAAAAATTGGGTTACCTGAGGGATCTCACATTTGGCTTCTTGCGAGATAGTGTTGGAGAGCCTTGACGTTGAGGTCAAGGAATCTCTCAAAGTCTTGATCCCCTATGGGAACAATAGGAGGTTGATTTGGGGTTGGTTGTATAGGAGTATGCTCAGTGTTTAAAGTATACTCCATTAGGGGACTTGGTATGAAGGGCGAAGGTGGAAGTGGTTATTGCCTTGCATGGTCAACAAGAGTTTTAACTTGACTACGTGTTAAAACCATCCAAGGAAAAATGTGTTCAGGTTCTAAAAATTATGTATTTCAATTTCAAAAAACCAGAATGTGTATTTAATAGCAAAAAAGTTAGGTTTTAAGCTTGCTATTTGGAAAGAAAATTTGTTGACAATGACCAACGTCAGTTTACTAATGGATGTCAGTTAAATGTTGCTGAGGTTGGTGGGATAACCAATATCGGTGAATGAGTTGCTGACATCAGTGGAAAAATTGATGTCAGTTTCTGTGTATTTCTATAAACACAAAAAATTGATATTTTTTTTGGAAGAAAAAGAAATTATGAGTTATTTTTGGACCTCATAATGTGACCTTATTAGCTCAAAAAATTAGATAAAAAGAGCAAAATAGATGATGGCAAACAACCATTAAACGTTAAATTCCTAAGAATAAATTTTAGAGTTGTGGTGGATTATTCCTTAAAAGAATATGTTTTGGAATTGGGCTTTTGGAATGGGTCCTAAAGAGGAAGTCTATGGTTGGTTTTGGGTTATGTTTTGGTGCTAAAAATTTTGTGTTAGGTTCCGTACATGGCCTGGTGCTAGGGGCTTGCTCCCTTCACTTCACGAAACTAGAGCTGAGCTGGGCCGCTTAGCCAATATATACTTTGCCTATAGTTTAAACTCTTCCAGAGAATAGAGTGGGTCCTCCCCTTGGTAGTGAAGTCCAAGTAGGATTGCCAGGAAGGGTAAGGTATTCACTAGGTGATGAAATCCTAAATGGGCCTTGTCTCAAGTATGTTAAAATATTTAATTTGATGTGTTTATGGTCTGGTTATGTAACATTTGTGCACTACGATTTATTCATAATGCATTTTAATTACTAAGTGAGAGGGCTAAGTATGTATTCAAGCAGGAATGAAATGCAATTATTTTTTTAACCCAAATTGAAATGTTTTGTTTAAATGCAAACAAGTGGAGAAAAGGTTAAGAGTATGAATTTTCACTACTCTAAGATGTAGGGAAAAAGTGACAAGAAGAAAAAGAAAAATGTTCTTTTTAACTTCTGCTTATGATTTCTTTTTGAAATAAAGAGATAGAAGAAGGATGCAAGGAGAGAATTTTTTTCCTAATGCATCTATATGAAAGTTTACTTTTTAGAAGAATGAACCCAAGGAAAACTCTAGGGTCCCACCAAGCGTGCCAGAATGTTTCTCTACTTTTTTGCTATTTACATTCACAAGAAGAAGAAACTAAAGTTAAAGGGTCAGGGGTTAGATGATACCCAAATTAAGTTGTGCACCATATCCAGACATTGTAGGAGCTCCTCTTTGGTTGTGGAGGAAGACACCTGTAGAGAGAAAGAGACTCAAACAAAGAAAATGTTAGATATAGATATGGTGGACTGCCAAGCACATGCTCAGTCTCGAAAGTGTAAAGACTTCTTTAAGTGATGACAGTCCACTTTTTGACAAAAAGAGTGTTGTATGAAAAGAAATGGTGAAAGACTAAAAAAGAGAAAGTAGACAACGCGTACATATTCTCTGTAGTCAGTCTGTCACAGTCATCAAGGTCGGTTGGTCAATATGCTGACATCGATTATGTTACTGATGTTGATAGGGGAAATGGGCCTTAGATGGATTTCAAGGTTATGTCTGTGGTCGATAGAAGGGTCTGGAAGGAGTTTGGAAGTTTAAGGGTCTATGTAGGGTTGCAAGATAGTGAATAGGGTCTGAGAAGGGGCAAAGGTTGGGGATAGGTGTGAAAAGTGGATAAGAATATGAGGAAGGCTTTTCAGCCTCTCCAAGAAGAAGTCAGGTCTAGTTGATAGTATTTAGAAATAGTAAATAGAAACTAATTACTAATGTATTCTAAATACTGAAATAAGACAAAAAATACTTAGCTCTACTTGTGGCTGATGTCAAGGTCCTTGTGGAATGTTCCAATCCAATCTGGAGTGACTTGCACAGAGTTTTTATACCCAAGAGAGTGAAAGTCAAAGTCTGATGCTTGGTCTCAGAGTGTGTGCATCAATGTCTCAGAGTCTGGGAGGAAGAATTCGGGCTTATCGATTAGGGCTCGGTTTATGAAACTAACGTCAGCAATCCCATCGGTGTCGGCCAATAGTTGACCGACATCGGTGGCTAGAGAATGAGTAAAAGGGCTATTTTTAGCCCTTTGCCTATTCCTCCATCCACTAAGTGCATTTTCTATTGAAGAATGGTCAAAAGATGGGGTTATTAGGCACGAGTGTTGGTTAGGTAGTTGGAATGGAGTGAGAATAAGTCTTAAGTAGTTAGGATTGAGATGACTTAGTCTTAGGTGACTCATGGGGTAGGAAATGGTCTTAGGGTGAGGTGTCCAAGGTGAGGTGTCTAGGTGATGTCATTAATTTAAAATAATTAGTTTATATTAAATTAATAAGGTGTGTAAGGGACCAAGGGGATTCGACACAATTTTGGTGTCTACACTACACTCAAGCTTGTCCCTAATGGTAATAAACATAATCCACTAATGATTCAACAAAGAGACACTAAAATTATGACCTCTAACACAATAAAAATAAGAGAGAAACTAAGATTAAATTTAACTCAAACTCTCATATAACCACCATACGACCAATGGATATGTTAATCAAGGTTAACCATTCATGTTGGATTTTAAATACTTAATCTCAAAGCAAACATACTTAACTAACTCACCCCTCAGTATACTCTCAAAATTATTAAATCACATATTAAATGGTGATGGAGAAAATAATCCCATGAGGGAAAAAGAATTTTTTAAATTTATTATACACTCTATTAGATATAGGATACCAATATTAACCGACAAAAATAATTTACAATAATTTAAATGCTAAAATAATGTAGCATTCCCAATGGGTTTTTATGATGAAAAAGGCTATGCTATGTAATTTTTGAATAAATTGGGTTTGGAAACAAGGTCACTAAAAATATTAAAGACATATAAAAGTACTAAAAAAATTTCTTATATAAATTTAAATGTAATATGAACCACTATCAAACTTTTATTTCTCTTTAAGACCCCTTTAGCTATTTTTGGAAACTCACTTTTGAATCAGTTTTCCAGGTTGAAAAAGGAAAATAGGTGGAAAAAGTTATTTATTTCCTCTAAAATTGGACCCACCAAAAATCATAAAAATGGGGTATAATAATAATAGTTATATATTCTAATTCACATAATATAAATCTAGAGCTTAAAATTTTCTATTTCATAAAAATTCAAGTTCA
>JARHVA010002433.1:880000-885000 GCA_037957365.1 Torreya grandis | reverse complement strand
CAAGCATGATCATGACTAAGGTTGAGGGTCATTAAGGCCATGATGGAGACCCAAAGCATTGGAAAATTGATCCTATAAACATGTAACTCCTCCATGAAGTTATCATCAAGATAAGTTAACCTTCAAGGTTAAAAGTGGTGTAGGAGGCATATTTTTGAGTCAACCATGCAATAGAGTTTGACATGTAGGGGTGAAGAGAGAGGTGAGTTGGAATAATCAATGTAAGAGTTTTTCAAGTGGAACATCTCTATAAGAGCATATTCACCATCTCAAGCACTCAATAAGACAAAAATATAAAACAAGTAAGCCTTCAGCTCCATTCCTACACCAATTTCCATGAGGAGATCATCAATGTGGTAGTCCAGTGTGCTAAGGAGGGTCTAATGGCCATATTTTCTATTTATCTTCTCTCTTGAATAGGCTAGGATAATGTTTTAATTGTTGTATTTGTCTAATTTAGTAGTGATTTATCTTATCATTTTTTTATAAATTAGGTTTTAAATGCCTCACTTTGGATCCCTCCTCCTAGGTATGAAAATAATATGCTCATTTGAGGACTTATAATGTTGGCTCAAGCCTTTAACTATCAATAAAACACTAAATTTGTCTCTCTTTCCTTACTATTTCACTATGTATTACATGAATTTAATTGAAAATTATGATCTTTAGTCTCTTTTGATTATTTTGAGGTCAATTTTATATTCTCATTAGTTTCTTTGGCTAAATTTTAAGGAAATTATAGATAGCATATCCCTTATACAGGTTGATTATTTCATTCTACCTCTATTATAGCCAGTTTGTAAGCGTGTGTAGTTGATATCAGTCTTTTAGAGGTTGTTCCTATGTTGTAAGAGTAGGTAGAGGAGGGATAAAATATTGATACATCACCCCACTTTTAATTTTAATGCAATATTTTTTCCCTTTTCATGAGAAAAGGAATACTTGTAACTTAGATTAGGCCTTATTAGTATAGGTTAGAGAGTTATAACCTAATCTTAAATCATGTGTATAATAGTTTGAGAAGGAACTAGTCTTCTCCATATATTTACCCATACTATATGTCATAATAACTTAGGGGTATTTACATTGTGTCACTTTAAGCAGGTATCAAGACCTAGCAAGGTGCACTTCAAGATGACAATAGTTGCTTGTGTGATCTTCAAGACCTTTAAAGCAGCTTGCAGACTTCATTTAAATCTTAGGAGACTATTTATAAATTATAATCAGGTTTAAGGCCTCTATGATGATATAAGGTTAAAAAATAATAGCTCCCATAGAGACTAGAATATTTTCCAGACTCTTAACCCACTATGAAGCCTACAAATTAAAGATATGGAGGTTTTATGATCTCAAAACCTACCTTATAAACCTGATATAAGTTTTTAAGAGTATTTTTTGGTTTTAAAGGGATAATTTTAGGTTTAATGGTATAAAGGGGGATTTCAAAGCATGAAAATGTATGTTTCTCAACTTCTCCAAGATCTCTCATGAGAAAATAATATGATTCACCATCTTCTGAACCTCTCTAAGAGACCTTTACCTCAACTTCAAGATAAATTTCAATCAATTCATGATTCTACAATAAGTTTAGCACTACCATGAATGGATTAAGTGGTCATAAAGAGTAGGAAAGGGATATGAAGGTGTTTAAAACTACTCCTAGAGATGTCTAACTCCCTCCATGGACCATTGGTCATGGTAAATCAACTCAGGGCTCCAAATGGACATAAGAGGTTTATTTCCAGCTCAAACATTTAATGAGCATGGTAATTAAGGAAGCAAGTCAACTTGAGATAAATTTTATTTATAATTAATGCATGAGAAGAGGATATGGGTGAGTTAATATTGATAAGGAAAGAGTTTCTCAAGAATGTATTAAGATTGAAAAGCATACCCACCATGTGCAAGCCTCCCAAAGGACAAAAATAGTAAATAATGAAGTCTCCTCTCTAACTACTACACCAAACTCCTTGAGAGATATTCATGGAACAAGCCTAATACATTAGATAAATTTGAATTCTCTCATTTTCCATGTCTCTTATCTTATATGGGATGGATTGGAGTTAAAAATAATATTTATGAGGTCTCCTTGTCATTTTCCTCCTCTCTCTCATCTCTATTTATTATATATAGGACTGAAAATAACTTGTTTAAGATCCATCCTCTTGGGTATGATAAAAATATGCTCATTTTGAGTCTTGTTATGCTGCGTTGATGCCTTGAGATCAATAAAAGATTAAATTTAACTTATTCACATACTTACATCTTTTGTGTATTCCATGAATTTTTTATCCTTACACATAGAAAGCTACTTTATCTTGAATTTTTGTGTAATTCCCTTCACATCTATGAAATAATACCATCTTTTGCTAGTTTTTTATTGTGTATTACTAGAATTATAGATGAATTAGCTACATAAACTTGTCATTCTATCCTTTTACAAGGTGGATTGTGAATCAGACTAGTTCTATTTTTAGCCTCTTACCTTTATACAAAACACTTATGTAAGAGAGGTTTCATTTGAAGATTGTGTATGAAAATTATGTCTTTATAGGTTATATTACACTATTAGTGTGAATGTATGAGATCTATATACTTGGTGCATCACCTCTTTTATAATTTTGGTTCATATTCTTCCCTTTTCCATGACCAAAACACAATCTTAGTTGAAAATAGGTCCTTTTAGAATAATTTTAGGCCTGTAACTAATATTAAATAAGGTGCACGTGGCTTAGGTAGGAAGTTGACCTTATCTATAGTTTCATCCTAAGGAGACAAGGTCCCACACCTTAGGGATGATCCCATTATTTCACTAGATCACATGATTGATCAAATGGGTGAAATATCTAAGTGACAATAATACCCATGTTTAAAGAGGTAATTATATCATGTTGGATAGCATGAAGGCTGATACCATTATCATTACAAGGTTTTATGTTATTTAAAATATCATTACATTTAATAGGAATAGAGGAAATAATTTTACTTGTAAACATTTTCTCTTTTTTTTCATAAAATGTAAAGGAGGGAAGAAAACAAACATTTTTTATTTCATTTACAACATAATGAGAGGGAAGAATGCAAATTTCAATTTTATTTATACTTATGAAAGGAGGGAAAGAAGATGCAATGTTAGTTTTGATTTTCATTGACTTACATGACTTGATCTTTGAAAAATATACTTGGGACTTAACTTGTGTCCCCAAATAGTGCATGTTTTGTAGTCATTTCTTTATGATTTTATTATTAACTATCATATTTTCCTTCAAGAAAGATGATATGAGACATAGGACATGCATTTTTCTCACTGCAAATTGGATGGGGAGAAAAAATTTGAATATTTTCATTTTAATCACCCAAATAAGAAATATAAATTTCAACATTAGTATTACTTGGAGGAAAAGGCACACACTTGATTTAATCAAAATTTATATCATTAGAGATAGAGAAGGAACATTCAAATCTTTCAAAATTTGCATCATTGGATAGGGAAGAATCACACTCAATTTTTGAAGTAACTAAAGAGTGCATGCATGTAAAATTTTGATTTTTAACATTATGAATGCTACCATTTTGCATATTGACTATATAATCCTTTTAAAAATTATTAAAATGCATCTTTTTTAACTCTTAAAACCTTTTATCATCAAAAAGTAGAGGAATAGGATAAATTTCATAGTCAAGAGGGATATCATCATACTCACAACAAAAAGTATAAATGTCATGATCACTACCTTTCTCATTTATATTTTTATTTTCATCATTGGTACTTTCATTATTATAGTCATAATTAAAATGGGATTTATGCTATTTTTGATTTCCTATGATATCTTTGTATGTAATACATTTATCATCATGCACATTAAATAAATTATCAAAATAATGAGGCTTCTTTACATGGTCTTATATTAGTGACTCCATAAGGAATTTAAATTTTAATAAAACTATGAAGCACAAAACCACTAGGTCCAAAACACACATTTACCTAAGCAATCCTAAACTATGCCCATAAAGTTAGGAGAGAAAAAATTAGATCTAAAAATAAAATATAGAAATCTAAAATGAAATTATTTTTAAGAAGGATAAGACCCTATATGAAAACTAGGGTTTTGGCTCAATAAAAAAGGACTAGTTCACCAAATGTTTTACCCTATAAATATATATTATATAATATAGGTTTAAATGGGATATAGATATCCTAGGTACAAGGGTGATAAACTATCTCTATAATAGGCCAATTAAATGTTGAACTCAAATATAACATATGTTGAATTCATTAAACTGAGATATGATAAAATTAGTAAGTAAAATTATGCTAGATATGAAAATGATAAATAAATAATGTACTTAATTAGTTATGATATTGATAGTTCTAGATCTAGAATAAACATGAATTATACTAGAATAAGATTCTATAATAGTCACCAAATTATGGATTGGATGCTTCTTGATCTATAGACACTAGCATCAGCTTGGGATAGTTATGACAATGTTATTGTATAAACTAAACATAGGTTTCCTATATATAATAACCACTAGAAAAGGATGCAACCACCTAGATGCTTTTGGGTTTGTCTTCACCTTCACACTAGTTCATTCAAATCTAGGTCATGGATTGTTTATCCTCATAAAATTATAAAACCCTAATTATTCATATTCATAGTGACCATGGGCAAAATGGGTTAGTGTTCACATGGTTTTGAGCTGATAAAAAATACCCCTCTATCAATAAGTGCTTCATATATATCCAATAATCTAAATAGGGCCTCAAACTGATGTAGTTGTCCCCTACATGTTGTATTATGTGTGAAGCATGCAATATGTGGAAAGTATAATAGTGGCATATCTTGTAACTTTTAAAATTGGGCTCTTGGGATGCTTATTTAGTACTCTAAACTTATGTATGTTATATCCCTAAGACTGATATGAAAATAGGGAAGCTTTGATTTATTGAGTGTTTGATTGAATGCTTTGATAAGTTGCCTTAGGTATTTTCCAAG